>CAUOFW020001803.1:544841-624957 GCA_963454935.2 Ilex paraguariensis
CGGGGCCCCCCCCCCCCCCCCCCCCCCCCAAATGAATGCAAGGAGGGCCACTTTGTTATCCACATTTATCGATCTGAAGTGATTTAATTTAGTTGTAAATCGACCGACGAAGCCTCTAACCAACTCGTTTCTCCCTTGCTTGACATTTAGGAGAAGCTAGGAGGCTTCCTATGCGTTCTTACTCCTATGAAGTGGGTGATGAAGGAGTTACTAACATCTACAAAAGAACTAATTCAACTGGGTTTCAACTTGTTGAACCAGTTTGAAGCAGTCCCATTAAGGGTTTTTGCAAAGGCTCAACACATAATTTCAGCGGGTACGTTGTGGAGCACCATAAAAAGACTTGTAGGTCTCTAGATGATCAAGCCGGTCTTTCAACCCATCAAAGCTCTTCATGACAGGCATTTTAAACTTCAATGGGAGAGGATAGTTGGAAACATCGGCAGTGAAAGGAGACTTCATGAGTTGCAACAAAGTCTTCACAACCTCTAGAACTCGTGCTTTAATTGTATTGATGACGTTGACCTCTTGGAACTTTTATTCCCACACAGTCATTGACTTGCGGGTGAGCCACCTCATTTTGGTTCTCATTGCCCTGGTTCTCATCACAATTCACATAAACTTGGGTTAAGTTTCTTTCAGGGGGTTATCGTGCAGTAAGCAGCTACAAGATCTTCCAGTTATGCTGAATTAGCCCTTCCACTGTCTTCTCTAACTCCTCAACCTCACTGACTCTTTTTTTGGTTGAGCTGGAGTCCACCGATTGATAGGTTGCAACATTGGTTGTTCATAGGGCGAATCTGGACTGTGGTTTGATCCTTTGACCTAGTAATGTAATTGGTTCTAAAGAACTTTAGGGTCTTGAAAACTCTGTTTTGGAAAACTAACGTTTCTCATAGAAGGCACTAATGAATTATGCCACAAACTGACCATCGAGCTCCGAGAGACTTGTTGGTTGGAGTTGCATGTTGACCGACAAAGGGCACCTGCAATAGCAAGTCAAAGACCTGCAAGGCTCTGAAACTTGACCCTTCAATGCTCAAGTCAAAAAGGGAATCAAGGAAATATGATTTCATGTTGAGCTTGGATTGCTTATCTCATTGATCTCATTTTCCTTCCTCTTAAAGCAGTACATGGCCATTGGTGGTGGTGTTTATCCCTTTCTTGGAGATTGGAACAAACCCCGAATATCCAGTAGTAGNGCTTATCTCATTGATCTCATTTTCCTTCCTCTTAAAGCAGTACATGGCCATTGGTGGTGTTTATCCCTTTCTTGGAGATTGGAACAAACCCCGAATATCCAGTAGTAGAGTGGAGGTAGACTCTTGGTCCAAGTGGAAGTCTCAGTTGAGATGAACTAGTCAAGTTATAAAGGAATAGGATTTCGTCAAGCTGGCGACCGTCTCCGAGCTACCTTGCTTCTCATGCCGAGCTCATGCCGAGCTCATGCTCAATCACTATCATCAAATAACATCTACCAAATTCCCCAAAATTCAAAAATATTAGCAAAATTAACATGAGCTTGGGCAGAATTTAACCCTAAACCAATTCTACACATTAAAAAGGCAAAAAAAAAACTGCATAAATCAAATTCGGCAAATTTTCCCATCAACCAATCTTACACAATCACCGAATCCGTCACACCCGCATGATGTTTAACATTACAAAACCACTAAATTTTACACAAAATTTAGCACAAAGAACATACCAAGTGTCCAATTGAGAAGTTTACTGCTTGTGAACTGCTACAATAGCTCTATATATGACTAATTTCAATCATGAAAACAATGAAGCAAATATGCTTCCATATTTTTCAACTATATGCCCATCGCAATTTTAGGTATATTAGAAATAAAAACCAATCTAGTTTCTCAATTAAAGTGCACACACAGATGTAGCCCACAGCAAACACAACACACACAAACAAACAAAATGCAAGCACTCAAAAGTGTCAAATGCTGCCAATCAAGACATTAAAACAAAGGCATCACTCAAATTTGATCAATACATCCAGGAATTCATACTCGATGGAGAAGTTTGGATCATTAGTTCTCTAATAATTTTTACAAACAAAAAACTCTATCTGGGTGTTTATAGTGTGATCGTCTTGTTGAAATTTTTTCAGATTCCAGGTATAGCAGAGTCAACCCCCACCACAAAATGGCAAAAATGAATACAGCTATACATTTTAGACATCATTTCCAATGATGTTTGCCTTCTAAATTACACCTATAAATTAGCTTCTAAATAAATCCATTTACAATGATTCTAAATGGAGAGAAGCAATAAGAATTGGATGAACTAGTTCTGTGCCAGTGCAAACGGCTCTGGAAAAAAATGTCAGTACGACTAGCTACCAAGCACATATAATCAACCATCACTTTCTTTGAAATTTTCCCTTCGTTTTAAGTTTAATACATCATCGTTACACCTCGGATAGGCTGAAGCCACACCATATGCTGACTCAAGAAGATAACTGGCAGAGAAAAGGGGAATTGTAACAAAACAGGGATCCAGAACAGGCATTTTCTAAACAAATCTTTCACTTGTCTTAAATTCAAATCTCATCCTTGGGCATGACAATTCCTCTCCCTAGATGCTTCTATGAATGCAAGTTCAGGTACCTCTATTCCAGCTCTATTTTTTTGTTATTCATATCCAATACACAATTTAACGATCAGAAAAATACCAAGAACGTAGTACCATGTTTATTTAAGTCAACACAAAGTACTGATACTAGGCCCCAATATCAATAAAACAGATGCGATCAAGGCAAACAATTTCTGACAATCACCACCCATATCACATGGATGCTCTGTAATAAACAAGACAAGAAAAACAGAACAAAAAATATATATTATCTGATACAGGGCGTTGACCTGGGCTTTATTTCTAATCTTCTAACCAAAGAAACATCAAAATAAATCCACATGAGATCACATAACACGAACCTATGTGTATGTGTATGTGTATGTGTATGTGTATGGGGACAAAAGTAAAGAAAACCATCCAACACAAATTAGCAGACCCGTCTAATTCAACTGGAGCAGAAATGGACAGGTTAAATTTTCCCCGATTACATGCTGTCAAAGCATGAGAAATAAACAGTTTCTAGCAGTACTGCCCACATCCCGCAGAATGTAGATGCCTAATAACCAATATAACACACATAAAGGAAATACTGATAATCATAATTATAGGCAGCTAAGCACAATTTCACATTAAGTACATATTCCAAAACACCTTCCAGAAAAACCCTAATCATATCTCAAGCATGCTTCAACATTATATTATGTCTATGTGCATGGATAACCCAAAAAAAAAAAAAAAAACCCTTCCAACACAAATTGAGCAGAGCTTTTTAATCCAACTGTAAGTAGAGCAAAAGGATGAAATTGTGGGCCTTGGAATTGAGATTGGGATTGGAAGAGTAATTACTTCAATTCTAAAACTATTCATCCTCAATTACAACTCCAACTCCTCAATTCCAAGCTTCCAAAGACCTTGTAAATAAACGGTTTCTAAAAATTACCACCCACATGCCGAGGAATACATAAGCTTAATACCCACCATGACACAAAAAAATCAAGTATCAGCTTAATCATAACCATATGGACAATCTATGTTGCATTATAAGTAAGATCAAAATCCACGAAACAAAGACAATGTAACACTAACCACATATCCCAAAACACACTTTCCATAGCATTAACCATTAAAATAACCATAAGCGGCGCAACATCGTCCTTAACAGAACAACTAAGTAAACAGTTTCTAGAAATCACTACCCACATCCCGCAGGATACAAAAGTTTAATACCCACATCGTAATAATCAATTTCTGAAAATTGCTACCCACATCGTAAGTAAACAGTCACTAAAAATTACTACCCACTTCTCACATGATACAGAAGCTCTTCTTTTTTTTTTTGGAAGAAACAATGATACATATTTCATTAACTAGAAAAGTTTACATCTTTATAGAGGAAATACAACAGAAAATAGGGAATCTCCTCCATCCACGAAGTTGGAAAACTACAATTTATAACAAAGTTAGCAAGACAATTGGCGACATCATTTCCTTCTCTATGAATCCAAGATACTGAAAAGGACTCGAAAGTAGACCCATAAACCTGAATTTGCACCACAAAGTTTCCAATCTCCGATAACTCCAACTGATGCTTCTGAATAGCATCAACTACAACTATGGAATAACTTCTATTACAATCCTTGTATAACCAAGTTAATGGCCCAAACGCACTACAGTGAAAGCAGCCAAAGCTTCCACATTATTTGCACTTAACTGTCCAGCTATTTTGAATAAAGCCTGCTAAAAAATGTCCATTACGATTCCTTAACACTACTCTCACCCCCAAGCATCCACAAGAACTAAAATTTGCACCATCAAAATTGATTTTACAACTCCCCATTGGTGGAACAATCCATTTAATATTCTGTATCCGATCGACTTGGGTATGCAATCGACTTGCCTTGAGTTTGTGTGGAATGACATTGCTGGAGATAATCCTTCAAAAATTCAACCACTTCAAATGGAGCTAACCACATTGCCCAATCTATGACAAATACCAGTGCAGCTTGTTCGTCTCCGAGATTTTCTAAAATAAAAACCAGCCATGCCATTCATGAACATTTGACAAAAGTCCTCATGGGAAATGTAATCTAGCAACATCCCAAACAGCAATTGCACGGGACACCTTAAGAATAAATGGAAGGAAGACTTGTATGATTCACCACACATGAAAGTCATTAAGAACTTGAACTCTTCTCCTTTGTAGATTGCTTAATATAGGCACAATATCAATAAACAACCACCAAGTGAAATTCTTAATTTTGTTAGGCACTTCAAAAGCCAAATAGACATACCCGACCATCTACCACCCTCTCTACTAGTGAACCCAGAGTTATGTTGAACACTGACCAAATTTTGTTCAATAGCTAGATGAAAAGTGCTACATACCGAAAAATGACCAGAATTCATATAATGCCACCTTATACGATCTTTCTGTAGATGTGGACATATTGGTATAGACAGTATAACATTAACTTCAAAATTCAAGAAGTGTTGAGGAAGCAACTCAACATTCAAGCTTTTAGTCACAAAATCAATAAAATAACTCACTCTTTTATCATCATTGAGGTCCAACATATGACTAATAAACTTGAAAGCATTTGGTCTTGGAATCCATCTTTCATGCTTTACTCTTACTCTTTGACCATCGCCGATCCACAATGTGTCTAGAAGCTAATATACTCCTCCAAGAGTATGAAGGATTAGACCCAAGTCTAGCCTCCATCAAAGAAGAAGGAAAATATTTTGCCTTGAGAACTTTGAATAATAAGGATTCAAGATTCTGAATTCACCTCCAATATTTGTTTCACAAATAAGGAAATATTAAAGACTTCAATATCTCAAAAGCCCATACCACCTCTCGACTTCGATAAACACAACTTCTTCCAAGATACCTAACGAATTTTATTACCTTCATCAGTTTGATCCCATAAAAAATTGGTAATGATATTGTTTATTACAAGACATGGCGTAAATGTGTATTGCCTGAGCCACGGATTTTATCAAAACTTCCTTACCAACACGAGATAGAAGCTCACCTTTTCATCTTTGAACTTTAGGTCAAACCCTTAGCTTAATAACCAGATATTTCTCATCGCTTACAACAACTTTCAAAGGCCGCAGCTCCAAAACAGAGGTTCTCTTTGCAAGAGTAACATCATCAGAAAAAACTAACTCTGATTTGGACATGTTGATAGTCTAACTTGATACCTTTTTCATAAAGAGATAAGCAAGTCTTGATATTCTGTGCATTTATCTAATTTGTTTTTGCAACGAACAAGCTATCATCAGCGAAAAGTAAATGAGTGAAACTTGAACCTCTCTGCCCAGCCGATAAAACTTGGACCCCTTCTCAATCCTCCTTTTTCTTTAAAAGAGCTTAAATCCCTTCAGAACACAATAAGAATAAAGAGGATGACAATGCATCACCTTGCCTTAATCCTTGTTGTGGATGAAAATAGCTCTAATCTCCATTTCATGATCAACTAATTGAACAAGAGACAAAAGTTACACATTTCATGATCAACTATATCCAGCAATTATCAAACCCAAGCCTATCCATTATTGCCTCAGGAAAACACCATTCTACCCAATCATAAGCCATGCTCATATCCAATTTCAAAGACATATAACCTTTCCTTCCATTTCTCTTCAACAATAAAAACATTATCGATTATCAGTCAAAATGGTACAAAAGTACTTTGATATTTCGATATTACCTGTGAAAGAATTCGTTAGCAAGAACTTTTGACATTACAAAGACTTACCGAACAAAATTAAGACAATGGTATAATTGATTTTATGACAAAAATTACCAGAATTCAGAAAATCAAAGACCAATTCAGTTAACATGACTTCCAACCACCCCCCAAAACCTTTGATAAAACACAAGGCCCATACCATTAGGACCAAGGGATTTGGAGGGGTGAAATTGCTTAACTGCCTCAACCATTTCATTGGGTGTAAATGGTTGATCTAACCTTGAATTCATATCCTATACATATCCTATGATACCTTTTGATGAACAAATTGTAACACCTCCATCATATCATCTTGAGAGTATTAGATGTAAATAGATTTTGGAAATACTATACTGCTATATTCACTATCTATCTCTATTCGAAATTCATATTCCACTTCCATCTCTCAATCCTTTGATTTCATTTCTCTGTCTTCTCATATTTGCATGAGCATGAAAGAACTTAGTATGAAAGACTTCCCACCACCGCCTCATGAGAAAACAAATCTGAGCCATTTAACTTCGAAATTTTGAAACTATGAAGTTCCCTCCGCACTGCAATAGTCACCTCCACTTCCCTCCTTTCAACAATAACCACCTCCTGTACAGCATCATCTTTAGAAATAGTCATTTCTTTAGGAAAATCATTTGACAAGTCCTTCAACTACCAATTAGGGAACTACATCTGATCGATTTCCGTCCCATCTGTCATTACCAACGATTCACCAAAGATGTCCACCAGAAAGCACTACCTTAGAAGAAGGATTGACTTTCTAAAAGAAGCATTTAACCAAGGACCATATTGAGCTTCCCTCTTCCCACTGCCATCATCATCTTTAACACAATGAGGACATTGTTTCTTAATGTGCCCCATCTGTCCACAACACAAACACAATTATGGTAGCCTCTCATATTGAAACAGTGCAAAACAAGAATTACCTTCTGGTCTTTGAAACTTTACTCCTCGCCTCAATGGATCGAAAGCATTGATCTGTACATGAATATTGATGATACTCAGAATGATTCCCAAGCAGGAGCTCGGGAACGGAGGTCAAACATGGAGGTCAGGTATGCAGAGCTCAAAAAACCAGAGTTAGAATTCCCCTCAAGCGAGATAATAAGCTGAAGCAATGAGGAAGCAATTGGATACTACAAAGNAATGGAGGTCAGGTATGCAAAGCTCAAAAAACCAGAGTTAGAATTCCCCTCAAGCGAGATAATAAGCTGAAGCAATGAGGAAGCAATTGGATATTACAAAGAACTCGACAGGCGGTTTGAAGTAACACTCGAGGCACAAAATCCTCAACCAACAAAGATACTCTCCTAAAATCAAGGAGAATTCCTCGGATAAATGGTGAGGATCACGGATCAGATCCCATAGATTAAGGGCCGAAATCCCATAGATTAAGGGTCAATAGACTTCTATTATTTCAATAGACTTCTATTATTTCAATTGTTTCATAATACTTGAAACAGCCTGTAATCTTCAATGCTCACCTCCTTAGTACTGCACTCTTTTGGAATTCCAGTTACTTGAATAAATAGAAAGGCCGAACATGGATGGGCAAATAGAAAAATTTCATGTCCATTTCTTAAAGAGCAATAGTTGGTTATCAAAACATCAAGGACCCATATTGATAACTTTCCATATATCCTTTTCATCATGGAAGAAGAAGTGGAAGATATTCGATTTAATTTTGGAAAGACCCATATCTTTACAGCCCATACCAAGACGAAAGTGATTAACATAAAAAATATATATATAATCAAATGATAGAAAAAAAGATGAACTACAGAATCGAAAATGAAACAACTGACCGAAAGAAACTAAAAAAGGAAACTAACTTACACAGACGAGAAAACAAAAGTAAATATCAGAAGAGAAAATATATGAGCAGCTGAAATAGAAGATGAAACGTTGTTAATCGAAATCCAACCCATGACAACGAGAGAGAGAGAATAAACACTCCTAAAGGACACCCAAGGAGAGGAAATTTAAAGGATATCAATATCAAGCATGAATATGCATAGGAGCAATATACAGCCTATCGCCATAATTAAGATCAAACCCATGAAAAAAACACAATCTAACACTATTCACACATCCCAAAACACAATTTCCATAGCATTAACTATCAAGATAATCGTAAGCAGCACAACATCAAACTTAAGAGAATCACATAAAGAAGTAGTACAGGGTTTATTCATATTCAGATTAATATTACTACCACTATTATTCCTAGAATTTCATTTCTTGAAGCTACCACGAACGCCAGGACGAGGCTTCGAAGTTTCAGCAGCATAGACAGTGGCATGAAGATTATTGACCTTGGACTCCTCGAAGGGGATCTTAGGGTGCTTAGCGTCATGGTGAATCTGCATGGACTTGATGTCCGGTGCCGTGATCTTGCAGTGCGGACACTCGAACTTTGCGTGGCCGCCCTTCTCCAGGCCCGTCCTGTCCATCTGGCCCGCCTTGCCTCCGCCTCTGTTGGTCGTCGCAGCGTCGACTTTCGATGCAATTTCTTTTGCCGTGTGCTTCTTCGGCTTTGCCTTACCAGTCATGATTGAGCGAGGGTTTTCAAGAGTATGGGGGTGTTGGATGGAGAACGCCAAGTGAAGAACCCACCCGAATGAGGAGTGGAATGTGAAAAACCCTAGTTTACTTTTTATAGCGTAATAACAGCATAATTGAAAAACGAAATAAAGGCGAGAATTGTAACTATGGGCCGTTTGGTTTGTGGGGCAAAATTTTCATTTCCTGTATGAGGTCTATATAATAAAATACTGTATGAGGTCTATATAATAAAATACATAGACGGTCACGATTTTTTTCTCTAAAATTATCACATCACTCTAATCTATCATGTTTAATTATTTAATATTTAATTAATTTATTATTTAACATAATTTTTATTTCAAATATTATCCATACACGATAATATACACATATTAAAAAAATTTTATCAAATTACGTACTTTNTACTCTAATCTATCATGTTTAATTATTTAATATTTAATTAATTTATTATTTAACATAATTTTTATTTCAAATATTATCCATATACGATAATATACACATATTAAAAAAAATTTATCAAATTACGTACTTTTAGAAAATTTTGTCAATATTTATATCAAAATAATTCGTAAAAATAAATTTGGAATGATATAATCAAATAAATGAAGAAAAAAAATTATTATTTAATATATTGAAATCGATTTTTTAGGAGCTTAAATTTTATGTTTTATCGTGCCTTCAGTCACAAATTATAACTAGTTTGCTTAAATAATAGAGGGAATTACACTCAAATCTTCTAAAGTTTGTCATTTATTCACTTAAATTCTTTTTATATTTGAAATATTTAACACAATCTCTTAAATTTGTACATGTATAGCACTTAGACTTCTGTCCTGCCGTCAATGTCTATTAGTATATCAGTTAATAAATTATCTTTAAATCCCCTGAAGTTTATANTCATTTATTCACTTAAATTCTTTTTATATTTGAAATATTTCACACAATCTCTTAAATTTGTACATGTATAGCACTTAGACTTCTGTCATGCCGTCAATGTCTATTAGTATATCAGTTAATAAATTATCTTTAAATCCCCTGAAGTTTATAGATATATAATATTTAGATCCCTCAAATATAAAATATTATACTTAGATAAAAAATACTCCAATCAAATATCAAATATCAAATACTTTTAATTTATAACCAAAATTTATATTTTATTATATTATTTATTGAAATAAAATCAAAAATAAAAATTTAAATTTTTTCTTAAAAAATCGTAATTAGTATACAATTATACTATATATTGGAATAAAACTAAAAAATCAAATAAGAGGTCTAAGCCATCATTATAGAACATGAATTTTATAATCAAAATTCGTGTTCTATTATTTCATTTATTGAAATAAAAAATTAATTTTTTCTTAAAAAATAATAATTAGTATATAATTATACTATCTATTGGAATAAACTAAAAAAAATCAAATAAAGGGTCAAACTGTAATCGACATAAAATCTTTTAGTTTTAATTGGAATAATTTGATAGTTTAAATAACCAAATTAAATTCTAATAGATAGTATAATTTTATACTAATTATGATTTTTTAAGAAAAAATAATTTTTTATTTTTAACTTTATTACAAAAATTTTACATTCTATCTTTAATTGAAATATTTGTAGTCTAAGTATAATATTTTAAACTTGAGGGATATAAATATTACACGCCTACAAACTTCGGGAGTTCTGAATGTAATTTACTAACAAAATATTGCATAGTTGTTGGCCTCATTTCATGTTTTTTAACTTAAATTTTTATATTAATTATTTAGAATTAGTTAAAGTTGGGAATAATGTGAAAATTTTGATGTTGCAGGTAATTATAACATAAATGATGGCTTTTAGAGCTTTGCAACTAAGTGTGAATGTGTGGTGAAGAGATGGACACATTGAATGAGGATAGGGAGGCTTGGAAGGTGAAGAAATCAAGAAAAATGCAATTTTGATAAAAACCTTTTGGAAAGTTTGACCATAAACCTTTCGAAAGGTTTAGCCCACTAGTTTCTCAAGGTCTTGACACAAGTCCCGTTGTTTTTCCCATGTTTGACTATGATTTACTTCGAATCTGAAAAAGTGCAAAACCTAAAAGTTGTAGATCTGGATGTCTTCTGTATTGTGTCAAAATTTCAACTCAATCCAACGGTTTGATCAAAAGTTATGGAAATTTTACTAAAAGTGGTCCTGAGTTGTCACCTTTTGAAAGACCTTTCGTAAGATTCTGCCTATTGGAATCAACCTTCTAGAAGGTTTTGCGCAGAACGCCTGCAACTCATGCTCCACTTGCTTGGGGGTCCCATCATTGATTCTCCCACTTGTCCCCTAACATCCCTTACACATCTACATGTCTCTCAACATTCTTGCTTGGAGTTTGGAGGAATTGGCATTAATGAGAATGGGAGAGAAGGGGGCTGCTAGAGGAGTTCTAGGCTAGTCTTCTCCTAGCCTGCCAAGCCAATCAACTCACCTCCCATTGATGGGAGACCTGCGCACAGGCTATAGGGAGTCTCATTGACGAAATTTGCATCCTCTCTCACCATATATTCAGCATTCCACAACTTTTTGAGGGGTGGCTACCTAAGCTAGGAGTAGTTCAATGTAGAANCCGAAAGGTTTAGCCCACTAGTTTCTCAAGGTCTTGACACAAGTCCCGTTGTTTTTCCCATGTTTGACTATGATTTACCTCGAATCTGAAAAAGTGCAAAACCTAAAAGTTGTAGATCTGGATGTCTTCTGTATTGTGTCAAAATTTCAGCTCAATCCAACGGTTTGATCAAAAGTTATGGAAATTTTACTAAAAGTGGTCCTGAGTTGTCACCTTTTGAAAGACCTTTCGTAAGATNTGTGTCAAAATTTCAACTCAATCCAACGGTTTGATCAAAAGTTATGGAAATTTTACTAAAAGTGGTCCTGAGTTGTCACCTTTTGAAAGACCTTTCGTAAGATTCTGCCTATTGGAATCAACCTTCTAGAAGGTTTTGCGCAGAACGCCTGCAACTCATGCTCCACTTGCTTGGGGGTCCCATCATTGATTCTCCCACTTGTCCCCTAACATCCCTTACACATCTACATGTCTCTCAACATTCTTGCTNGGTTTTGCGCAGAACGCCTGCAACTCATGCTCCACTTGCTTGGGGGTCCCATCATTGATTCTCCCACTTGTCCCCTAACATCCCTTACACATCTACATGTCTCCCAACATTCTTGCCTTGGAGTTTGGAGGAATTGGCATTAATGAGAATGGGAGAGAAGGGGGCTGCTAGAGGAGTTCTAGGCTAGTCTTCTCCTAGCCTACCAAGCCAATCAACTCACCTCCCATTGATGGGAGACCTGCGCACAGGNTCAACATTCTTGCTTGGAGTTTGGAGGAATTGGCATTAATGAGAATGGGAGAGAAGGGGGCTGCTAGAGGAGTTCTAGGCTAGTCTTCTCCTAGCCTACCAAGCCAATCAACTCACCTCCCATTGATGGGAGACCTGCGCACAGGCTATAGGGAGTCTCATTGACGAAATTTGCATCCTCTCTCACCATATATTCAGCATTCCACAACTTTTTGAGGGGTGGCTACCTAAGCTAGGAGTAGTTCAATGTAGAAGATGATGAATAGTAATTAGAAAGCTTATGTTTTTGCATTTTCCTTTCCATTTCAGTTGTGGTAAGCTTTTAACCTCTTGCAATCTTTAACTCTTGCACCTTAATGTCATTTACTTCAAGTTCATTTCAAGTTTAGTTACATGTTCTTCATTTCACCATTAATGTTTTCAAGCATTCTTCATTTTTAGTTTTAAAATGGGTATTGTATTTCTTTCTTTATAGTTCAAGTTTTCTTGCATTAAGTTAAGTTTCATGCTCCATTTCAATATTATGTCTCTTTATATTATGTATTTGTTTCTTGCTTTCATGAGTAGCTAGCTTTTTAGTTAGCTAATCCAAGGGAGACCTCCTCTTGGGCTTTCCATTTCAACTCATTTTCTTTCCTTCTCTCGGCATACGATGATTCAGTTTGACTAAGTTGAGGGTGGATGAGATGGTGAGCCTTTGATATCCCATAGACCTAGTCACGGTTTATGCTTAGATACTCATTCCATCTCGTCCCTAACTTCCCACGAATCAATCGTTCATCTATGCACCATTAGAGGAAGGTTTTGTGTTGAGTTGGGATTCCCATTGGAATGACCTCTTTGGATTAGCCAACACTTATTTTCCTTTCAATTGCACCAAAAACAAAATCACAAAAACTCAAACTCAAACTCAAAGATTTTTACACTTTTCCTTTTTGCACAAAATCACCTTCACATAATTCCCTTCCTTCCCTAAGGAGACGACCTTGAAATACTTTTCCAAGTAAAACACGACACTCAAAAGACTCTCTATACTTGGGGAACACTTTTGTACACACACACATTCATTTTGTTCATTTCATTCCACATTATTCTGTTGCCTCATTTCTTGCATCATTCCGAGGGAGAGTGACACTCCCTTATCCCTATAAGTCATACATACATTGAGGGATGATGTCTAGAGGTTAGGGATAACAAGAAAAATAATGAAGCACTAACATATATACTAACGGACATAGACAGCAGGGGTCTAAGTATTATGCATAAACAAACCTCAAGGGGTCTGTTTGTAAATATTTCAAATGTCAAGCATATAAGTGATTAAGTAACAAATTGCAAAGAATCAAAATGTTATTCTCCTTAAATAATGTGTCGACTCCTCACACTTTAAAGCATGAATTACAAATCACATTCTTAAAGTATTGATGCATTTTTTATATTGGTCCCNATCTAAGTATTATACATAAACAAACCTCAAGGGGTCTGTTTGTAATATTTCAAATGTCAAGCATATAAGTGATTAAGTAACAAATTGCAAAGAATCAAAATGTTATTCTCCTTAAATAATGTGTCGACTCCTCACACTTTAAAGCATGAATTACAAATCACATTCTTAAAGTATTGATGCATTTTTTATATTGGTCCCTGTAGTTTTGATTTATACAATTTAGTCCTTAAAGTATTAANTGGTGCTTTCTATAGAAGATACCCTACTAGGCTTTGACTCACCCCTTTGACGGAACATTTTTCAGGTATTGGACAAATTTTCACTGACGACTATAATTGATAATTAAGANAATGTTATTCTCCTTAAATAATGTGTCGACTCCTCACACTTTAAAGCATGAATTACAAATCACATTCTTAAAGTATTGATGCATTTTTTATATTGGTCCCTGTAGTTTTGATTTATACAATTTAGTCCTTAAAGTATTAATTGTGTTTCAATGAGAGACTTCCATCCATATTCATCACAAAACACCAAACGATCTATTAAATTTAGAGTGATAATTTCGTCCAACTTTCTCACTGCCTTCACTTGTAGCCATTGCCTATAAAATCCAGGAAAATTAAAATCTTAATTAAATGGATAATACAATAAATAAGTCATTGAACTATGGGTTAAAAATCATAATTCTTAAATAACTTTGATGACGAAACAAACCTCATCGTTGAATTCGTCTCGCAAAATCAAGTTGGCCAGTCAATTTCATTAAATATGAGACATACGAGATTTTTACGTAAAGCGAGGCAAAACGTTCAATTGAGTGAAGCAGGATTAAATTTTGGTACCTTGGTTTTCTTTGTAGGACTCACAATATCTACATATTTTAAAGAGCATTATCCAATTAAACATGTGGTGCAATTTTGATTAGGTGTGGGAGATTTCCAACCAATAAAGAGTTGACAAGTGGCGTGTTGTGAGCCAAGTGATGAAGAGTATTTAAAGGGAAAAATTTTGATTCCCCCCCCCCCATTTTGCCTTGCATTTTGTTGGAGAGAGAGAACTCAAGTTCTTCATCTTCTCCAATTTTCCTTTCTCTATAACTCCAAATCTAACAGTTAAAATTCAATCAACCAAGAACAAAAATTGTTCTCCTCATTGCTTACGCTTCATTACTGGGGGTAATTTGGAGGGCTCACTTCATTGCTTACGCTTCAAGAGGTGGGAGTTCCCTTCTATTTAGATTCCCCTTCAATTCTAGGGTTGCATATGAAATGAGTTGAATATATGTATGTTAATCACATGATTAGCTAATGATTAGTGCAGCTAGTGAGATGGATTGGTAAATGGATTAGCATGATATGCCTATTTATATTTGACTTTGGGTGTTAAAGATGTTGGTTATGTGAGATGATTATGCATGGTATGTTTTTATATTTTATGCCTTTAAGGTGTTTGAAAAAATGACTGTGAATGCGTAAGTATGTTATTGAGATTAATAATACTATAACATGATTGGTAATGGTTATATTTCACGCCTCATTATATAATTAACATTTTGATACGTATGAGATGTATCATATGCTTACTTGACATAGTCAACATTATGATGAAAGGAATCAAAATTATACATTACATTGTCTATGCACGGATTGCACTACATTTATGGGCATTTACATGAGTGTGAGTGTATGTACGTGGGTTGGGTCAATCATCACATGGTGAGTTGATTGGCGGGCTCAAAAAAATTAAACAAACATCTAATTGAGTCGCATGGAATATTGCATGGAAAATGTGTTGGGTATAGCAAAAAGGGATATAGTCTCCCTTGTGTGCAAGAGCCAGTTACTTGGTTCATACACTTGTCCAATGGTAAGATTCTAGAAAAGTGTATCAGTATACTTAGAATTGGAGATGAGATGTCCTCGAATTTTGTGTCAATTTGGTAGCCTGTTGGTGTGGTTTTCATAAATTATCTATCCAAGAAAGACACAAGAATTGAGAAATGGTCATTGGATGTTTAGCATCAACAACGGGAGCTTGAAATACTCGGTTTTATATCATAACATTGTATCATATGTTGCACATGGAAACCCAAGAGGGGGTTTGTTGGACATCCATCCAGGAAACATTATTCATGTATGGAATGCATGGTAACATTTATATGTTACTTGAGATATATGTTTGGTGCACATTCATATCATATGCATTGAGATTGAGAGGTGCTTTCTATAGAAGATACCCTACTAGGCTTTGACTCACCCCTTTGACAGAACATTTTTCAGGTATTGGACAAATTTTCACTGACGACTATAATTGATAATTAAGATCATATATCCTTTCCACCTTGTCACAAATTATGATTGCCCTCACTAGGGCTCACTTTGAAGACAGAGCAGAGTTGTGGATCTTGATTTGAATTTTGTTGTCCCTTTTATAGAACTACATTTTGGCCTTGAATAATTTTAAGTACAAAACTTGTATTTTATTAAAGGCGTGTAATGAGACTTTTATGGACATTATTCTTTTGAGAACAAATGGATTATGTATGATGATGGTTATGGATGAATGGTTACTATTTTAATACTTGGACATTGGTATGTTAGACATTGGAATGGTCTATATGTTAATTAGAACATAGGTTGTGTGTTGGATGAAGCTCCCCGTACACAGGAGACTCTACTAGAATTTCGTTGGAAAAGGACCTTTGAATTTTGGGGAATTACATTGCCCATACCAAAAATACAGAAAAATCGATAGACCTTGAAAAATGCTTATACCCAATCAATGACAAATAAAAACACCAAAAAAATACACCCTGAGAAAATGCTTACACTCAATGACAAATAATACCATTGCAATATAATTAAACCATCTACTTCAAAATCAACCCCATGATATATTGAAAGGAATTATGTAATAAACGTAGTGAAATTTAAAAATAAATATTAATTCTTCATTCAAAGATCTATTTATGTTTAATACAAATCGAGAAACCTTAAATCTATAAAGAAGATTAAGAGTTACCTCCCGAATCGTGCTCTTAACGATTTTCAAGCTTTTTAAAAAATTTTGAATTTTCAAATCTGAATTTGATCTTTACCCCAAGACTCGCAATTGTTTGGCTTCTATAGGCATCCACACGAATTAACAAACTTGAAGGAATTACCTCAACTTTTGATGAACTAGTAGAGAGAGAGAATGAAGGTGAATTTTTCTTATACTAGCAAGAGAGAGTTATCACTTATATCCACCTCCTATATAAAGGAATTAGTCATATCTCATGCCTGAGGGCACAAAAAAATATAAAATTAAAGTGGCAAAAAAATTTGATCTCATTATATTAAATAATAATTTTTTCCTTCATTTATTTGATTATATCATTTAAAATTTATTTTTATCCATTATTTTTTAAAAGATATCGACAAAATTTTCTCAAAATACGTAATTTGACAACATTTTCTCAACATGTATATACTATCGTATATAGATAATATCTGAAATAAAAATTATATTAAATTATAAATTAATTAAATATTAAATGATTGTGCATGTGATAAGATGGGTGATGTGATAGAATTGGGAGGAAAAATATGTAAGGTATAAAATTCAACTTCCTATGTGATTTATTATATAGATTTAAAAAGCCTTAGAAGACTCTATTCCTAGTTTGAGATTAGTTACAATTATGTCATAATTACATAAAACCCTTTTATTAACAATTAATTATAATAAAGTCCCTAATTAACTTTTAATTAGATTTTCACCCCAATTAACTCTTAATTAGTTTTCTCTCTTTTATTCTTTAGTTTTCAATCAATTCTATTGTGTGTGACCCTATAGGTTCAAGCATATCCCGTTGTAGGCATTCAATACAAACTACAAGTTGCATCTAAAATTAGTATTTTTTCTAATTTTGCTTGAATTAGAACTCTTCTAATTCTCCCTCTATGAAGAAAAATTAATATATTTATATTAATTTCATTCTTTGGGCTTCTACTAATCATGAGTGACACCTAACAGAATATCATGATCAACCTCCGGATAGCAAAAAGTAGGTAAAGAACTCATTCAGTCTATAGTTGTCATATAATTCAATCTTTCTATCACATAAGGTCTCAATTGAATTACTAGGGTATGAAATTACTATCAAACCCCTAACTCAATCTTATGTGTTCGATCTTAGGAATATGACTTCTAATNCTTGGGCTTCTACTAATCATGAGTGACACCTAACAGAATATCATAATCAACCTCCGGATAGCAAAAAGTAGGTAAAGAACTCATTCAGTCTATAGTTGTCATATAATTCAATCTTTCTATCACATAAGGTCTCAATTGAATTACTAGGGTATGAAATTACTATCAAACCCCTAACTCAATCTTATGTGTTCGATCTTAGGAATATGACTTCTAATGATCAATTAGAAACTCCTTTCTAATTGTCATCCTACCTTGGCCAAGGACTCTTTGAGTCATATCCGAGAAGATCATATAAGACACTCTCCCTTTAATTACTAAGGATGATAGATTTCATGTTGCACACTCATAAGCCTTCGTGCATGTCTAACTATGTCCAACATATCTAAGTTACATGGTTAGTATATGAATATGTTGTATAGTTAAAGTATAAAATTCCATGCATAAGACAACTATGGTGTCTCAAGTCTAAGGATCAATTACATAATTATTACTTTAGAATTTAANTTCTCCCTTTAATTACTAAGGATGATAGATTTCATGTTGCACACTCATAAGCCTCCGTGCATGTCTAACTATGTCCAACATATCTAAGTTACATGGTTAGTATATGAATATGTTGTATAGTTAAAGTATAAAATTCCATGCATAAGACAACTATGGTGTCTCAAGTCTAAGGATCAATTACATAATTATTACTTTAGAATTTAACATTGACAGGTATATAAAATTCCATATGAAAATTTCTACATTAGTCAATGGTCACATTTAGTGTACTTGTTTTCTAACAAGCACCCACATACCTACTTCAATGTCCTTACAACTATAAGTTACCTCATATCANTTCCATATGAAAATTTCTACATTAGTCAATGGTCACATTTAGTGTACTTGTTTTCCAACAAGCACCCACATACCTACTTCAATGTCCTTACAACTATAAGTTACCTCATATCAACTATAAGTAAACATAGTGTATGCTAGTCTATCCAGATTATATAATGTCCATATAGTAATTCTATGACTAGAAACGTTTAAGAGTTAAGTACTAAGAAGTATAGGTCTCATCTACTCAACTCCTTGAGAAACCATCTTCTTAACTTATACTCTATGGATTATATCATGTATATTAAAATAAAATAAATCAGAAACAAGACAAATAAACTTTCCCTTTTATTTAATTAAGTAATGAATGTTGTTAGTACAGCCCCAAAACATCATCTATATGATTGGTCTTAGAGCATACTCCTAATAATCTCCTACTTGCACTAATACCAATCGACCATGTATCTAATACCCATCTTCTCAAGATGTCAGTTTAGCTATTGTTATCTTAGTGCCTTGAAAGTGGGTCCGCTTTGTTATCGATTGATGCAATCTTTTAGATACACGCATCACCTAGTCCAATTATCTCTTAAATCATGTTTAAATACCATTATAAGTGTTTGGACTTTTGATGAGGCTTTGGTTCTGTAAATCCCCACATGTCTATACTATCAACAATCATCCTATTAGCTTCGTTCTACTTTTAACGTCTTTATTTACATCCTAAATCANATTGTTATCTTAGTGCCTTGAAAGTGGGTCCGCTTTGTTATCGATTGATGCAATCTTTTAGATACACGCATCACCTATTCCAATTATCTCTTAAATCATGTTTAAATACCATTATAAGTGTTTGGACTTTTGATGAGGCTTTGGTTCTGTAAATCCCCACATGTCTATACTATCAACAATCATCCTATTAGCTTCGTTCTACTTTTAACGTCTTTATTTACATCCTAAATCAAACTATAAGAATAATAAGTATAAAGGGCTAACCAATGAAAGAGAAAAATATGACATTTGCATTCTCATCAATGAGCTAGCTTAGAGGAATTGAAGAAAGATTTTTCTAAATATACTAGTTCTACATCATGTTGTCATGGATGATTCTAGGAGACGGAGGGTAATTTGATTTTGGTTAATGAATGATGCTAGACATGGATCTTTATGAAATTCATCCTACCTATATTAGAGATGGGTACGAGATAGGATTTGTGACAAAAGACACCCAAATTCGAGTTAGACAAGTATAGAAGAACCAAACAGTCCGGCAGACTACCTTTCACTAATTTGATAACTATTGGTTGAAAAGTCCAAATTGCGCACCGTTATTTTTGTTAGAACCTTAAATCGTATATCTTTCCAGCCATATAAGTCACACATACAAGAAATACCTGAGTCAAATCAATTTATTCTCTGAAGTTGACCNGATTGAAAAGTCCAAATTGCGCACGGTTATTTTTGTTAGAACCCTAACTCGTATATCTTTCCAACCATATAGGTCACACATACTAGAAATACCTGAGTCAAATCAGTTTATTCTCCGAAGTTGACCAAAAATCTGCACTATGGTATTCCTTGGATAGTAAAGTGTTGTGCTTTCTTCTTAGACCTTGAAGGTGTAAACTCCCATATATTTATATTAATATAGTAATGTACTTATTTAGTGATTCTTATATATATATATGTAATGACTTAAGAATAAACCATATATATATTGAAACCGTAAGAATAACACTTATAGCGGTTCGGAGAAATAAAATAAAAATTTTAATGTTTCGAGTGTGAATTTATTTTAGTTTTGAAATAAATCATAAAAATAAATATTTTTAGGTTAAAATAACATTAAAAATGAATCCAGAACGTCGAAAACCTTAGGGTAGTCATATAGATCAAATTGGAGATTTTAATGGCAAAATTATAATTTTTAGAGAAGACCCAAACAACCCATGAACTGTGAAATTCGGGGCTGCTATATCTAAAACCCCATATTCATCCTCTTTTCTTTCATTTCTTTCACTCCCCTTTCATTTCACACCTCTTAGAGCCCTAAAGGAAGATTAAGGGAGAAAGAAAAGGGAAGAGCAAGGTCTATAGAGTTTGAGCTTTGCTTGGAGATCTTGATTCAAGGTGGGGGTTTTTCTCTCATTTCTCATACATTGAGGCTAGGGTTGTATATATATATGTATGTCTTTCACTTGTCTTCACATATATATATGTTATGTACTACATGATTCTTGACATTTTTGCAATAAATAGCATGTTTCGAACATTTTGATTGTTGTGTAACCATTGAACCATTCTTTTTCATAATCAAACCCGAGTTTTGAAGAAAAATTGATTTTTCCTCTTAAATTCCTTTTGTCTTGATTACCAAACTTTAGTGCTTTACCTTGTATAACCAAATGAGGTTTAAAATGATCTCTTGTTCATTTTTCTTAAATTATGCTATGATGGATTACTTGAGAAATGGTGGAATTTGGTAATTCCTTTGAGATGGTTGCGAATGGAGATATTCTTGGTTTCCTCTTGTGTATGGTTGTTTGTGATGGACTTGAATTACTTATGAGATATGCCGTAGAGTGTAAATGTCAGTCGAACCCCGTGGTGGGGGGAGATGGTTTCTTACACTTGTAGTGGATTGGTGTTTGGCAACACAACCGCTATCGTACGCCTACAGTTCGAACTAGGGATGATATACCTTTCCTGGGGAGGGATTCGGCAATGCCATTGGTATGGTATACGCCCCTTTCCAAATGTGCTTGTGATTATTATGGGTAGACTAGGTATAATCATTGGGTAGATTCAGGAGAAATGATCAACCTACATGGCCTTGGGGATGCACCAGAATACACGGGATTGTTATAGTGTTGGGAATTTTTCTTTGCACTAGAAATAGTTTCTACAAGATTTTTGGAAAGTATGGGATTCCGCAAGAACTTGTGAGAAATCATTTATAGTGGAATGGTTATTTAATTGTATATTGTGTTAATTTATTCTTTAATTACTGTTATCCCTTAAACTTGAGATCTATTTAAAATGTCATATTTTCTTTCAAAAGTTATATATGATATTTTGTAAAAAAAAAAAAAAGGAGACTGACCAAATTTTAAATGTTTTCTATACCTTGTTTGAGTTTGGGAGAAATTTTCTACAGAGCTTTGTGCTCACCCCCTACTGCTAACATTTTTCAGATTATGTACTTGAGGAGGAGTTAGGAGCCGAGGAGGCCGCCCAGTGGGAGNAGATGGTTTCTTACACTTGCAGTGGATTGGTGTTTGACAACACAACCACTATCGTACGCCTATAGTTCGAACTAGGGATGATATACCTTTCCTGGGGAGGGATTCGGCAATGCCATTGGTATGGTATACGCCCCTTTCCAAATGTGCTTGTGATTATTATGGGTAGACTAGGTATAATCATTGGGTAGATTCAGGAGAAATGATCAACCTACATGGCCTTGGGGATGCACCAGAATACACGGGATTGTTATAGTGTTGGGAATTTTTCTTTGCACTAGAAATAGTTTCTACAAGATTTTTGGAAAGTATGGGATTCCGCAAGAACTTGTGAGAAATCATTTATAGTGGAATGGTTATTTAATTGTATATTGTGTTAATTTATTCTTTAATTACTATTATCCCTTAAACTTGAGATCTATTTAAAATGTCATATTTTCTTTCAAAAGTTATATATGATATTTTGTAAAAAAAAAAAAAAAGGAGACTGACCAAATTTTAAATGTTTTCTATACCTTGTTTGAGTTTGGGAGAAATTTTCTACAGAGCTTTGTGCTCACCCCCTACTGCTAACATTTTTCAGATTATGTACTTGAGGAGGAGTTAGGAGCCGAGGAGGCCGCCCAGTGGGAGGGTCCAATTGACAAGTGTGTGGATCCCGAGGTGGACGCATAGAGCGATCCCTTTTCTCTTGTACTAGACTAGGATACTTTTTTGTACACTGTAAAGTCTAGTTTATTTTGTTAATCCTGCTGCGTTATATTAGTTAATTTTTGAGATGTAAATGCCATGGTTTTGACATATTCTTTTGGATAATGTTAAAAATATTTTATGGATAAATGGACCCAGTGTGGTCAAAGTAGTATAATTGCACAGGTTGTGTTTTGGGTAGAGCTTCTCGAACAAATGAGACTTTGCCCGAATTTTGTTAAATTAAGGACTCCCGGTTATTTATGGATTTATTAGTTGCTTTCATGATATGAATGGTTATAGGTAGTAATGCCTCCCAAGGTGAATTTTGGGGTGTTACANTCCCGAACAAATGAGACTTTGCCCTAATTTTGTTAAATTAAGGACTCCCGGTTATTTATGGATTTATTAGTTGCTTTCATGATATGAATGGTTATAGGTAGTAATGCCTCCCAAGGTGAATTTTGGGGTGTTACAGAATGGTATCAGAGCCTAGACTTTAGATCTTACATAGGAGCTGTAGGTTATGAATTACCACTAGGGAAGTAGGATTAGGTTGAAGGAAATTGTTGGTCTAATTTTATATGAACCTTATGCTTTAGATTAAAGTGATATTTAGGATGTCTTGTGTATCAATGAAACTAAATTGTGAATTGATGTGCACGATGGACGGTGAACGTGTACGTGGACGTGGACGTGGGCGTGGTCGTGGTCGGGGAGGACAAGCAAATCCACCACCACCATCACCTCCCGATGCCATAAGCGGCATATATCATTGTTTGAGGGAGCTCACTACTTTGGTACAAAATCAGAATGGAAACAACAACCATAATGGAGGAGCTCATCCATTAGCCCAAGTACCGAGCTACGGGAACGAGAATCGACAGATGGTGGTTCTTAGAGAATTTCTACATCAACACCCACCTACTTTTCAAGGGAGCTCTAACCCCTTGGATGCGGATAAATGGATCCATCGGGTCAAGAAGATATGTGATAGTATGGGAGTGGCCGATGATCTTCGGGTCGGCTTGGCTATCTATCTACTAGAGGGGGAGGAGGACCATTGGTGGGAATCGGTGAAGAGGAGGAGGACCACAGATGCTCTTACTTGGGAGGAGTTCGACCATATCTTCCAAGATAAGTATTTTCTGGAATCCGTCCAAGATAAGATGAGCACCGATTTTCTAGCTCTTCGACAGGGTAGCTTGACTGTGATGGAGTATGAGAGGAGGTTTGATGAGCTATCACAATATGCCGTGGAAGTTCATTTCTACAGAGGCCAGGAGGGCCAAACGTTTCGAGCAGGGCTTGAGGCCTGCTATTAGAGAGAAATTGGTGGCTCTCAGGATCTGTGACTATGGGGATCTGGTGGAGAGGGCTACGTTGGTGGAGAGAGACATAGAGGATACTCAGCGGCGATAGAGCCTTATGAGGGGAGGTCCGATTTGGACGGGTGCTAGTAGCAGTGGAGCCCAGAGAGTGGCACCCTACCGTCGCTTAGACCAAGCAGGGGGATAGAGACCGCCGATTGCTCGAGGAGCAGGAGGTATATCGGGGAGGACAACCAAAGACCCCCGTTAGTGCTTCGCATGTGGAGGGGTAGGGCACTTCAGACACAACTGCCCATCGCTCCCACCGAGGGCCAATCAAGTGATAGGACAAGCGGCTGCAAACAAACCACTACAGCAGCAGAGGACGTTGGGAGCTCTAGCCCCAGGCGGCGCCACTCAGGGGAGAGTATTTGCCCTGACCCAACCGAAGGAAGATGCCTCCAATGCCGTGGTGGAAGGTATCGTTCTTCTATACAATTCTTGGGCTTGAATCTTATTTGATCCCGGTGCGACTCATTCTTTTATCAGTACCTTGTATGCTATTAATCTGGGATTGGATTTCGAGAAACTAGAACATGCTTTACATGTTGACTTGCCTACGGGAGAACAATTAGGTGCCATCCGGGTTTGCAAGGGTTGCGTGCTTCGTATTGGAGAGCACGAATTGATTGTGGATTTAGTTGCTTTAGATATGAAGGGGTATGAAGTTATATTCGGGATAAACTTGTTGTCCGCTTTTCGGGCAGTAATGGATTGTTTCTGCAAGCGGATTACATTTCAGTTGCCGGGAGGAGTAGTTTTCAGTTTTGTGAATGACCGAAATTCTTTCCATCAATTTCCTACTACGGGTAGTAGATTCTTGAAAGCTAAGGCGGGGAGCCAATTGAGTTTCTTAGCTAGCCTGATGGGAGATAATCTAGATAAACTCCATGCGGATGTGGTGTTGATAGTGTTAGACTTTCCGGATGTCTTCCCAGANACTTTTCGGGCAGTAATGGATTGTTTCTGCAAGCGGATTACATTTCAGTTGCCGGGAGGAATAGTTTTCAGTTTTGTGAATGACCGAAATTCTTTCCATCAATTTCCTACTACGGGTAGTAGATTCTTGAAAGCTAAGGCGGGGAGCCAATTGAGTTTCTTAGCTAGCCTGATGGGAGATAATCTAGATAAACTCCATGCGGATGTGGTGTTGATAGTGTTAGACTTTCCGGATGTCTTCCCAGATGAACTACCGGGGTTATTGCCACACAGGGAGATTGAGTTCAGGATTGATCTCTATCCAGNTAGACTTTCTGGATGTCTTCCCAGATGAACTACCGGGGTTATTGCCACACAGGGAGATTGAGTTCAGGATTGATCTCTATCCAGGAACCGAACCCATATCTATTGCTCCCTATCGAATGGCACCTTTGGAGTTAAAAGAGCTAAGGAAGCAGTTGGATCATTAGTTGGCCATTGGGTTTATACGTTTGAGTACTTCACCTTGGGGAGCCATGATCCTCTTTGTGAAGAAGACAGATGAGACACTACGGTTGTGCACGGATTATCGGAGGTTGAATCGGGTTACTGTGAAGAACAAATACCCTNACACCTTTGGAGTTAAAAGAGCTAAGGAAGCAGTTGGATCATTTGTTGGCCATTGGGTTTATACGTTTGAGTACTTCACCTTGGGGAGCCATGATCCTCTTTGTGAAGAAGACAGATGAGACACTACGGTTGTGCACGGATTATCGGAGGTTGAATCGGGTTACTGTGAAGAACAAATACCCTCTGCCACGAATCGACGACCTATTTGATCAGTTGAAGGGTTCTAAGTATTACTCTAAGATTGACCTTCGCACAGGGTATCATCAATTACGGATCAAGGAGGAAGATATTCCTAAGACTGCTTTTCGTACTCGGTATGGTCATTTCGAGTATATAGTGATGCCGTTTGGATTAACTAATGCTCCAACAGTTTTCATGGATTTAATACACAGGGTATTTCGGTCGTATCTAGATCAGTTTGTCATCGTGTTTATTGATGACATACTAATCTATTCCCACACTCACGAGGAACATGAACGCCATCTCTTTATTGTGCTACAGACATTAAGAGAACATAAGTTATATGCGAAGATGAGTAAGTGTGAGTTTTGGATGAAGGAAGTGAAATTCCTTGGCCATGTGGTGTCAGAACAAGGGGTAGCTGTTGATCCCGCAAAGATTGAGGCAGTGATGAAGTGGGAACCACCAAAGAATGTGACCGAAGTACGTAGTTTTCTGGGCTTAGCAGGTTACCACAGGAGGTTTGTGGAAGGGTTCTCAAAGCTTGCGATGCTGATGACTCGCCTCACAAGGAAGGGAGAAAAAATTGTGTGGACTCAAGCGTGTGAGCTAGCCTTTCGCACCTTGAAGGAGAGGTTGACGACGACACCTGTCCTCATTATTTCGAGCAGTGGGGAAGGATATGATGTGTACACCGATGCTTCGCTACGAGGCTTGGGATGTGTGCTAATGCAGGGAGGCAAGGTTGTTGCTTATGGTTTGAGACAATTAAAGATTCATGAGCAGAATTATCCCACTCATGACTTGGAGCTTGCCACTGTAATTTTTGCTCTCAAGCTGTGGAGGTGTTACTTGTATGGGAAAAAGTTTCAAGTGTTCTCGGATCATAAAAGCCTCAAGTATGTGTTCACACAGAAAGATTTGAATCTTTGGCAGAGAAGGTGGGTTGATTATCTAGAAGATTATGATTTTACACTCAACTACCATCCGGGGAAGGCCAATGTAGTCGCCGATGCACTTAGCTGAAAGTCTTGGGGTGAACTCAATACTTTTGCATGTAAATGGAAGATGAGGGATGCCCTTGGAGATTTTGATCTATGGGTTGGAGAAGATGGATCCCGACCATGTTTGTTCAACCTTGTGGCTCAACCTACTCTCCAACGTAGGGTTGTGGAATTGCAATGCTTGGATCATGAATTAGTGTCGATTCGAGCTAAATTGGAGAATGGAGAAACTATGGAGGGTTGTTCTTTGAGAAACGGAGAATTGAGATATGGGGAGAAGCTATGTGTTCTCGATGATTCTTCCCTAAAGGAGGAGATACTTGAAGAGTGTCATCGCTCTAAGTTTACTATCCACCCTGGTAGCACAAAAATGTATAAGGACATGAAGCGCCAATATTGGTGGAAGGGAATGAAGAAGGATGTGGCAAGGTTCATAGCACGATGTGCGGTGTGCCAGCAGGTGAAGATCAAACATCAAAAACCAAGAGGATTACTACAGTCTTTGCCTATCCCAGAATGGAAGTGAGATCACATCACCATAGATTTCGTGTCGGGTTTACCACGGACGTCGCGCGGGCATAATGCAGTATGGGTTATTGTGGATAGACTTACCAAGTCCACTCATTTTTTGGGTATGAAGACCACGGACACCTTCGAGACTTTGAGCCAGTTGTATATCCGTGAGATTGTGCGTTTGCATGGAGTTCTGCTTTCTATCGTGTCGGATCGTGATTCTCNGGGTATGAAGACCATGGACACCTTCGAGACTTTAAGCCAGTTGTATATCTGTGAGATTGTGCGTTTGCATGGAGTTCTGCTTTCTATCGTGTCGGATCGTGATTCTCGATTTATGGCNGTAACTCTTGGTTGAAAAGTCCAAATTGTGCACCGTTATTTTTGTTAGAACCCTAACTCGTATATCTTTCCAACCATATAGGTCACACNCTCGATTTATGGCGCGGTTCTGGCAAAGTCTACAACATGCTATGGGGACAGAGTTACATTTCAACACAGCTTTTCATTCCCAAACGGATGGCGAATCTGAAAGGGTGATACAGATTGTGGAAGATATATTACGTGCTTGCGCGTTGGACTTCAAAGGAAGCTGGAATGTTCACTTACCGTTGGTGGAGTTTGCGTNTCTGCACTATAGTGTTTCTTGGATAGTAAAGTGTTGTGCTTTCTTCTTAGACCTTGAAGGTGTAAACCCCCATATATTTATATTAATATAGTAATGTACTTATTTAGTGATTCTTNCCGAACTCGTATATCTTTCCAACCATATAGGTCACACATACTAGAAATACCTAAGTCAAATCAGTTTATTCTCTAAAGTTGATCAAAAATCTGCACTATAGTGTTTCTTGGATAGTAAAGTGTTGTGCTTTCTTCTTAGACCTTGAAGGTGTAAACCCCCATATATTTATATTAATATAGTAATGTACTTATTTAGTGATTCTTATATATATGTAATGACTTAAGAATATATCATATATATATTGAAACCGTAAGAATAGCATCTATAGCGGTTCGGAGGAATAAAATAAAAATTTTAATGTTTCGAGTGTGAATTTATTNCGACAAAAAAGCTATGTGGATCAAAGACGAAGACCCTTGGAATTAAAAGTGGGAGACTACGTGTTCCTCAAAGTGTCACCCAAGAAAGGAGTATTTAGATTCGGCAAGACGGAAAAGTTAGCGCCAAGATATACCGGGCCATTTGAAGTGATCAAAGTTGTGGGCAAAGCGGTGTATCNTATATACATTGAAACCGTAAGAATAGCATCTATAGCGGTTCGGAGGAATAAAATAAATATTTTAATATTTCGAGTGTGAATTTATTTTAGTTTTGAAATAAATCATAAAAATAAANTGTATCAGTTGCGGTTACCAGCTCAGTTGTCGGGGGTACATGACGTGTTCCACGTGTTGATGTTGAGAAAGTGTCAATTAGATGCAACGCAGGTCGTAGACTTGGAAGATATTGAAATTCAAGACGGAGAAACCTATGAATAACAACCGGTGAAGATTCTCGATGCCAAAGAGAAGGTGCTCCGCAACAAAGTCATCCGACTAGTGAAGGTTTTGTGGCAACACCATGGAGTGGAAGAAGCTACTTGGGAACCGGAGCTAGAAATGCGAGAGAAGTACCCACACTTATTCGCTATTTGAGGTAAGTTTTTTTGGACAAAACTTTCTTTAAAGGGGGTGGATTGTAAATCCCCACATGTCTATACTATCAACAATCATCCTATTAGCTTCGTTCTATTTTTAACGTCTTTATTTACATCCTAAATCAAAATATAAGAATAATAAGTATAAAGGGCTAAACAATGAAAGAGAAAAATATGACATTTGCATTCTCATCAATGAGCTAGCTTAGAGGAATTGAAGAAAGATTTTTCTAAATATACTAGTTCTACATCATGTTGTCATGGATGATTCTAGGAGACGAAGGGTAGTTTGGTTTTGGTTAATGAATGATGCTAGACATGGATCTTTATTAAATTCATCCTACCTATATTGGAGGTGGGTATGAGATAGGATTTGTGACAAAAGACATCCAAATTCGAGTTAGACAATTATAGAAGAATCAAACAGTTCGGCAGACTACCTTTCACTAATTTGATCATAACTCTTGGTTGAAAAGTCCAAATTGTGCACCGTTATTTTTGTTAGAACCCTAACTCGTATATCTTTCCAACCATATAGGTCACACATACTAGAAATACCTAAGTCAAATCAGTTTATTCTCTAAAGTTGATCAAAAATCTGCACTATAGTGTTTCTTGGATAGTAAAGTGTTGTGCTTTCTTCTTAGACCTTGAAGGTGTAAACCCCCATATATTTATATTAATATAGTAATGTACTTATTTAGTGATTCTTATATATATGTAATGACTTAAGAATAAATCATATATATATTGAAACCGTAAGAATAGCATCTATAGCGGTTCGGAGGAATAAAATAAAAATTTTAATGTTTCGAGTGTGAATTTATTTTAGTTTTGAAATAAATCATAAAAATAAATGTTTTTAGGTTAAAATAACATTAAAAATGAATCCATAATGTCGAAAAACCTTAGGGTAGTCATATGGATTAAATTGGAGATTTTAATGGCAAAACCGTAATTTTTGGAGAAGACCCAAACAACCCATGAACAGTGAAATTCGGGGCTGCTATATCTAAAACCCCATATTCAGCCCCTTTTCTTTCATTTCTTTCACTCCCCTTTCATTTCACACCTCTTAGAGCCCTAAAGGAAGATTAAGGGAGAAAGAAAAGGGAAGAGCAAAGTCTCTAGAGCTTGGACTTTTCTTGGAGATCTTGATTCAATGTGGGGGTTTTTCTCTCATTTCTCATACATTGAGGCTAGGGTTGTATATATATATGTATGTCTTTCACTTGTCTTCACATATATATATGTTATGTACTACATGATTCTTGACATTTTTGCAATAAATAGCATGTTTCGAACATTTTGATTGTTGTGTAACCATTGAACCATTCTTTTTCATAATCAAACCTGAGTTTTGAAGAAAAAATGATTTTTCCTCTTAAATTCCTTTTGTCTTGATTACCAAACTTTAGTGCTTTACCTTGTATAACCAAATGAGGTTTAAAATGATCTCTTGTTCATTTTTCTTAAATTATGCTATGATGGATTACTTGAGAAATGGTGGAATTTGGTAATTCCTTTGAGATGGTTGCAAATGGAGATATTCTTGGTTTCCTCTTGTGTATGGTTGTTTGTGATGGACTTGAATTACTTATGAGATATGCCGTAGAGTGTAAATGTCAGTCGAACCCCGTGGTGGGGGGAGATGGTTTCTTACACTTGTAGTGGATTGGTGTTTGGCAACACAACCGCTATCGTACGCCTAGAGTTCGAACTAGGGATGGTATACCTTTCCTGGGGAGGGATTCGGCAATGCCATTGGTATGATATACGCCCCTTTCCAAATGTGCTTGTGATTATTATGGGTGGACTAGGTATAATCGTTGGGTAGATTCAGGAGAAATGATTAACCTACATTGCCTTGGGGATGCACCAGAATACACGGGATTGTTATAGTGTTGGGAATTGTTCTTTGCACTAAAAATGGTTTCTACAAGATTTTTGGAAGTATGAGATTCCGCAAGAACTTGTGAGAAATCATTTATAGTGGAATGATTATTTAATTGTATATTGTGTTCATTTATTCTTTAATTACTATTATCCCTTAAACTTGAGATCTATTTAAAATGCCCTATTTTCTTTCAAAAGTTATATATGATATTTTGTAAAAAAAAAAAGGGGACTGACCAAATTTTAAATATTTTCTAAACCTTGTTTGGGTTTGGAAGAAATTTTCTATAGAGTTTTGTGCTCACCCCTTACTGCTAACATTTTTCAGATTATGTACTTGAGGAGGAGTTAGGAGCCGAGGAGGTCGCCCAATGGAAGGGTCCAATTGACGGGAGTGTGGATCCCGAGGTGGACGCATATAGTGACCCCTTTTCTCTTATACTAGACTAGGATACTCTTTTGTACACTGTAAAGTCTAGTTTATTTTGTTAATCCTGCTGCATTATATTAGTTAATTTTTGAAATGTAAATGCCATGGTTTGGCATATTCTTTTGGATAAATGTTGAAAATGTTTTATGGATAAATGGACCCGGTGTGGTCAAAGTAGTATAATTGCACAGGTTGTGTTTTGAGTAGAGCTCCCCGAACAAAAGAGACTCTGCCCGAATTTTGTTAAATTAAGAATCTCCGGTTATTTATGGATTTATTAGTTGCTCTCATGATAAGAATGGTTATAGGTAGTAATGCCTCCTAGAGTGAATTTTGGGGTGTTACAGGTTCCTTGGCTTGAGCTATTGCCCAATTGTTGTCACTATGCAGTAGTATATGTGACTCAATGTTAGGAACTAATCTAAGCTCATTAATAAACTTCTTAATCCAAACAGCTTCTTTGAAATCTTTCGAGGTGGCAACATACTCAACCTTAGTAGTGAAATTCATTGTAATATCTTATTTACAGCTCCTTCAACTTACTTCATCATTTAAGATGGACACAAATCCAGAAGTAGATTTTCTTTTATCTTCATTAGGCTAAAGTTTAAGTCTATATATCCATCCACACGTAGCTCTCATTCTCTATATACATGAAATGCATCCTTAATTCTTCTTAAGTACTTAAGAATGTCTTGACTACATTCTAATTTTTCAAACATAAAATTTGACTAATATTTTCTTGTAACACTTATATCATATTTGATATTAGGTTTTTGTACATAGAACAACATACGTGAGACTACCTATTGTTAAAACATAAGGAATCTTGCTCATGTTATTTCTATCTTTTGATGTTGTAGGACTCTTGTCCTTAGAGAGATGAATTTCTTTTCTAAAAGGTAAAACCTTTATTTGAATTCTGCATGTTAAATCTCATTAATACCGTGTCCATGTACAAATACCCGAAGCAACTATCTAGATCTATCTCTATAGATATTTATACTTAATAAATCAGATGCTTCTCTCAAATCCTTCAATGTAGAAATTATGTGAAAAATATAGTTTAACCGATGAGGGCATCCCAACATAATTAAAAATGAGTAGGATGTCGTCTACATAAAGTAAAAAAATGTGATAGAACTCCCACTAACCCTATTTGTACATACATGGTTCATCCATGTTTAAGAAGAAACCAAATGATTTAATTATCTCATTGATGAGTGGGTTTTATACCTATGAATTGAGTACTTTTGGCTTAATAAAATTACAAGTTTTCAATTATTTTATGTTCATTTTATTTTTTTTTGTGTTTTGATGTTATTTTGTAGGGATAATCATTTGGAATGAATCATGATCAATTGGGAAGAAACAAGGTCAATTTGGAGCCAAAAGCGTGAATTTTTGGAAGAGGACAACAAAGGACATTTTAGGCCTGCAGAGGGGGTGCGCCTAGGCGCCATTTCTAGTGCCTAGGCACCAACATTCTGTCCATGCAGCACTTTTGCAGCCCCTAGGCGCTTTGTGTTGGTCCGTGACACAAATTTTGACTTGTTTTGACCTGAAATTGGACTCTAAAGCTACATATATGCTAGGGTTTGTGTGGGGATAATATATTCTAACTTTTGGGGGGCTGAAAACATTGGAGAAAGACCAAGGAATTGGAAGAAAATTAAAGACAAGAATCAAAGGAATCAACACGAAGAAGATTGGTCTTGAAGGCTAGAGAAAGATTGAAAATTGCAACTAAGTTTTCATTATTTTCTCTTACCTTTACTTCTTGATTTTCTAAGATGTTGTTTAATTTTAGAATGATGTTTTTCAATTAAGTTATGAACTAAATTTTTATTAAGATTGCAATGAAACCTATGTCTAGTTAAATTAATCTACTCTCGTTTCTAGTTCTTATTGATCATACATGAGTTGTTTGTCATATTTTGTGCTTAATATATGATTGTGTGGCCAACAATTAATTTGATTCCTTAAATGAAATTGGGAGATGAATTCTAGGGATAAATCTGAATATGATGACATACGTCTGATTAATTCTTCTTAGAATTGAATTGCTGGGTTTGTGTATAGGATAGGAATATACCTATATGCCGTGTGTAACTTTTATGAGAGTTTGAACTTAATGAATCTATTCCAACTTATTTTGCATAAGAATATAGTAATTTAATTGGGAGAGATAATTTTATCTAACTATTGGAAGATGTTTGATAAATAACTTTGAGTTCTCAGTTAATAACTTCTTTTGATCAATTAATTGGAAAGAGAGTTAGAAAGGTTTATACGAAGCATTAGGGGAAGTTGTAATCTTAACTTCTTTCATCCGGTAAATTCAACCCTTGATTGTTAAGTTTATATTTTGTTTTAATTTAGTCATTCCATAGTTCAATTCCAATTGTTTAAATAAAATTGAATTGATACAAAGTTAGTACTTGGATATTATTAGTAATAATTCTCCGTGGGAACGCTACTATATTTATCACTTTAATACTTGTTGATCGTGTATACTTGCACGTAAATTGTCAATACCAAATTCGGACAATACTCATCATACTAGATGTTCCAACTTCAGGATGCTTGATTTTAATCCACAAATGGATCCCTATAACTTGCATACATTATAGCCTCTGCCACTGGATACAAAACCTTTTGACTGCTCCATCTAAATATCTTCCTCAATATTTCTATTAAGGAAGATGGTTTTAACATCCATTTGTCGTAGTGGAAACATATTCCATTAGTATTTTCTTTCTTTTCAGAGATGAGAATAATTCTCAAGTTCCGTTTCCAATCTAGGAAGTCAAAGTCGATAAAACAGTGAAAAATAATAATTCTGGATAAGAGGTTGAGACTGTCCATGATGATCCAATAAAAATTTAGAATTAGCGATTTCATTTTAAATTATTAGATTGGGTCTTTAAATCATAATGGCATTGCCTACTATTTCACAAATCCCATACACCCTCCTCTAGAATTAGGGAATTTTTTATTCCTAGTGGGGACTGGGATCCCACCTTAAATTAATATAAACTCACATAATAACATCTTAGTTATATTAATGCTTAATGAGTAGGTAACTCTTACTTAATGCATCTTATGAAAATTTTAATCATCCTTCAGTCTCTAGCATAAATGAAAATTACACACATGCACATAATCATAACATGCATATGCAATATGTCATGTGCTACTCTATGACTACAAGAAATGTACCTCTATCCTCGAACAAGAACATGTAGTTAGCACGAATAGTGTCCTCACGCTCCCACGTTGCCTCTTCCATACCATGATGCTGCCGCACTATCTTCACCAGCCTCACATTCTTGCGATGTGAAACCTGATCTCGGCAATCCATGATACGCACCGGTCCCCCTCAAAAGTCTCATCCGTATCATCAACCAGCTTACCCCAATCCACTATATGTGTAGGATCTGAAGTGTACTTCTCGAGCATGGAGACATGGAACACTGTGTGAATACCTGATAGATTTGACAGTAACCGGTCCCTCCTCGAAGGGTATGATATCCTTCAATGATAGCTTTCCCTACTTCTCGAACTTGACCATTCCCCTTTTAGGCCTAACCTTCGATAAGATGTGATCCCTAACCTCGAACTCTAAAGGTCTTCACCATCTATTAATGTAGCTCTTTGGCCGGCTCTGTGCCATAAGAAGATATTTTTTGTATCAAGTCCACCTTCTCCATGATGTCCTTAATCAAATTTGAACCTGTGGAAGGTCTTTCTCCGACCTTTATCCAACAGATTACAGAATGACACGACCTCCTATAAAGTGCCTCATTGGGTGCCATTTATATGCTCTCCTGATAATTGTTGTTGTAGGCGAATTCTATTAAGGGTAAGTGCTCCTCCCAATTACCCTTGAGATCGAGGATGTATACCCGAAGTATGTCCTCAAAAGTTTGGATGCTCCTCTCCGAATGACCAACTGTCTGAGGATGAAAAATTGTGCTCATTATCAACTGTGTCCCCATAGGTCTCTAAAAACTCTCCCAAAAATGGGCCGTAAACCTTGGATCTCGATCCGATACTATAGATATGGGTGCCCACCGGACTATACCTTGGATCTTGATCCGATACTATAGATATGGGTGCCCCGTGTAATCGGTCTATCTCCTGTATGTACAACCTGCTGAATTTCTCTAGTGTGAAGGTCATTCGCATAGCCAAAAAGTGTACTGACTTTATAAGCCAGTCCACAATCACCCACACCGCGTCATGCCCACGTGAAGTACATAGTATGTGGGTCACAAAATCCATAGTAATGTGCTCCCATTTCCATTTAGCCACCTTTAAATGCTAGAGCAACCTTGCTGGTCTCTGGTGCTCAACCTTGACATGTTGACATGTGAGACATCTACTAACAAAGTCTCCGACGTGTCTTTTCATCCCACTCCAGTATTACTGGCGGCGAAGATCATGGTGCATCTTCGTGCCACCTAGATGCACAACAAAATAGGAGCAATGAAACTTCTTGAGGATCTCTTCTCTCAGGTCCGTAGACTGGTGAACCACAACCCTTCTCTTGAAATCGAAGACTACCATCGGCGTGAATGGCCTAACCCTCATCACCTATACCTGACTGTACCAGGTCCTTGATGGCCAATATATCCGTGTCCTACCTCTAGGACTCGATCACCATACTCAATAAGGAAGACATAGCTACTAGATTGCCCGAAGTGCCCTGTGAGACACCCCAAAATTCGGGGCTCGTTTATTAGTCGTTGACCATCCGTCAACCTGCGAAAAAATACCCGTGATAGTCGCATACCTCGACTCCACGTTAACAACATCCTCTTTACCGGGGTTTCAACCCAAACGTAAAATCCGTGTTCTTTTTATCATTGGATCCAACCATGTGCAAAGTATCACTATTCATAATCCATTATAGTTCATTTATATCCTTGGAACCCAAGAACTCATAGGCCGAAGGCTTGGCAAAGTATTCTTAAAATTTCAGATTTTTGAAAAACCTTTCGGAAGCTTTTGCCCACTGGATAACAATTTATATTAACCTTCCAAAAAGTTTTTTTCAACCTTTCAGAAGGTTTTGCTTGCTGGATAAAAATTTACATTAACCTTCTGGAAGGTTGTCATCGACCTTTCGGAAGGTTTTGCTAGTTTTCTACAATTCCTTCCTTCTTCATTTCCAATCCATACCAAATCACCTTATTTTCATCCCAACACATGCATAATGAAGTTTTTTTTACATTAAACCACACTTATACAAGTTCATTATCATTCATTTACATAATTTTTTCACGATAATAATACAAAATCCAAAAATTACACAAAATGTTCTATATAAGCCATAAGTCGGCTTTCTTCATCTCTGAGGCTCCGTGTAAGGGCCCTCCACTGACATATATCTCGCACCTGAAATATTTTCCCGTATAGGGTGAGCTACGCCCAGTAGAGTATTTTCTACAGGGGCTACTCCCCAACCTAAGTGCATATGCAATGTTCACATGTAACATTTCATAAACAACAACCGTTCTAATCAAGACTAATCAATCTATGTTGGAATCTAACATGCCGTGCCATGATATAAGATGATACCCACTTAACTCGAGCTCTCACCGGCGCCTTCTCCCCATGCAATGCCATAAGTGTTAAGACTGGGCTCTCCAACCCCTGCCATTGGTTTCACTCATCCAATGACTATTTTAAAATTTTTTGGGTCTTTTCTCAGGGTGGGTATTTATGGTCTTACACCAACGGTCACCCAATCGACACGGAATTTATGTACTTTCACCAACGGTTTCGTGTACACCGACACACTTTATGGGCTCTTATACCAACGGAAGTGCGTATCCGAATACTAGGTCTCTCACCCGAGGGATAGTTTAGCCCTTCTTGCTACCCCCGACCCAATTCTTTTCATGCAACCTTGCGACTCAGCCGAATATTCATTCCAACTTTTTCGAGCCCACCCATCATCCACCTACATGGAGTTTGATGCCAACCATGTACCCACACCCATAAAATACGATGTCTCCGTGCATAGACAATGTAATGCACCATTGCTATTTCAATGTCATGCCCACATGTAATGAATGCCATACGAGCAACTTTAACATATATTTTCATATTTCATGGCCACTCATATCATATGCATATATTAGCCAAATTTCATCTCAATGTTAATATATCAAAAAACATATATCAACATGTTCATATCTAACCATAATCCATAAGCATGTTATTTCATATATGCTAATAACACATTTAATTTCCAAAGCATAAATTAAACACATAGCATGTCCACATAATACAAATTTTTCATGAATCACTTTAGGGCAAATTCACATAACCCCAAGGTACCAAATTCCATGGAATTACACATGCAATCACCACATATATCAATTCCAAGCTAGGAATTTATTTGTTAAACCTTTTCTATACCTATTTCATCAAATTCCATCAATTCCACATCCATAGGCAAGTGATATGTATCCTTATCAACCTACCCATTACATACAACACCCTAGATTATAAAATTAACCCAAGTAGAAAGGAACCTTATCTCTTGAAGCGTAAGAAACGACAGTAGGAAGTCCCAAGAATTCGTTTCTAGCCCAAATTCCAAGCTTCCAAAAATCTTGTACCTTGATCTTTGGTAAAACCCGTCATTTTTATTACGTAGGCATAGCCCTTGACGAGGAGAGCAACTTTTTCTCTTGGCCCGAGCACCGTGGAGTCGTAGATTGTAGAGAGAAGGTGGAGGATCCAAGCTCTTTCCCTCTCTTCTTCTTTGGCTGACAGCTGGACAAGAGAATGGGGGAAAAATCTAATTTTTTCCCCTATTTATACTACTTAATACTTGGCCCACAACGTGCCACACGTCCCTATTTTCTCCAGGTCCGTTTTCACCCCAAAACGATTAAATTTTTTTTCTGGTTCAAGTTCAAAATATTTTTATTTTAATTTACATTTAATTACTTCCCAAATTTTAAATTTTTTTTCAAAAATCTCATTTTTGGGTCACCCAAGACTCGACCGCCTTGTAGAACGCAAACAATTCGACTATCTCAGAATTTGATAAAATTTGATAGGGTAACTAGATTTCACGAGACGAATCCAACGGTGAGGTCCGTTTTATTATTTGAGATTTAGAAAAATTCAAGTTTTTAACCCGTACTATAGCACAAATTACCGTTTTATCCCTTTTATAAAAAGTTTAAATTTATCGGGTTTTACACCTTAAGCTTGGTCTATGTAGTGTAGCTCAAATTGTTCTATAGTCTCGAGCATCTTTCACTCCTGGGAACCTATACTAGCCAAGACTCACCGTGATTTTTAGCTGAGTGCATCATCCACCACATTTGTCTTACCAAAATGCTAATACAAAGTGAAATCATTGTCCTATAGGTACTCCATCCACCAACATTGCCTTATATTAAGGTCTTGACGCATAAAGATGTACTTTAGACTCTTGTGGTTTGAAAATGTGTCAAACTAATCTCCATACAGATAATGGTGATATACCTTCATGACAAAGACAATAACCGCCAACTCCAAGTCGTGTGTGAGGTAGTTCTACTTGTGGTTCTTCAACTACCATGACCCATAAGTTACCACCCTCCTGTACTGCATTAGAACACATCCAAGTTCATCCTTTGAGCTATTACAATAGATTGTGTACCTCTGCTCTGTAAAATTCGGGTAAATTTAAACTTTTTACAAAAGGGGATAAAACGGTAATTTGTTGCCATGGTATGGGTTAAAAACTTGAATTTTTCTAAATCTTGGATGAAGAAATGAACCTCGCCGTTGGATTCTTCTCACAACATCTAGCTACCCTGTCAATTTTCGTCAAATTTTGAAATAGTCAAATTTTTCATGTTTTACGAGGCAATGGAGTCTCGGGTGACCCAAAAATGAGATTTTTAATAAAATTTTAAAAGTCAAAAATTAATTTAAGGTAAATTAAAATAAAAATATTTTAAATTTAAATCGAGACAAAATTTAATTATTTTGGGGGCAAAAATGAAGCCGAAAAAGAGAGGGTCGTGTGACGTATTGTGGGCCAAGCAATTAGAAGTATAAATAGGGAGAAAATCTGAATTTCTCCCCCAATTGCTCAGCCATTACCTGATAGAGAGGAAAAGAGGAAAAACTCAAGTTCTCTCCACCTTCTCTCTATGATCTACGGAGCCCGGGTGCCCAAATCAACTCAAGCCAAGAATTAAAGTCGATCCTCTCCAAAAAGTGTATGTTTTTACCAAAGATCAAGGAACGAGATTTTGGAAGCTAGGGATTCTAGCTCATTTTTGGTGTTCTTAAAGCTTCTCGACGTTGTTTTACGCTTCAAGAGGTAGGGTTCCTTCCTACTTCGGTTTATTTTACAACCTAGGGTGTTAAATAAAATGGGTGGGCTGGTAGAGTTATGTATATCACTTGCCTATTGTGGTTAAATTGATGAAATGGGTATTGGAAAGGGGTAGAATAAATCCTATCCTAATGGGCATGTAGAATTTACTCAAAGTAATTTTTTGAAAAATGTGAAAATTGATATATGGGCATGCTACGTTTACATTATGCCTTTGTGAATAAAGTGTGATATTGACATAGACTATGTGCTAACATGCTTGGAAATTGTTGTTGGATATAATGTTAATAAATGTGTTATGACATGTTAGCATTATGATGAATTGTGAAATTATATGCTTTTTGATATAATTGGCAATAGAATAATGGAAATTGCTCATTGGCATTCATTGCATATGGGGCATGAAATTGGCATCACATTCATGGGCATTAAACATGAGTGTGGGTGTGTGTGTGCATGGTTTATCAAACACCACATAGGTGAATGATGGAGGGCTCGAAAAGTTGGATTGAAGATCCGACTGAGTCGCATGGTTGCATGAAAAACTTATGTTGGGTATAACAAGAAGGGCTAGAGTCTCCTTCGGGTGCAAGACCTGACTACTGATTTTATACACTTCCGACGGTGCAAATCCAAAAAAAGTATCGGTGTGCGGAGTCGGCGGTGAGACACCAAAAGTCAGCTACCCAACAAGACACATGATTTTGTTTTTTTAAAAAAAATAAAATAAAATTATCATTGATGTGTAACATCAATGACGAATTTATTACACATTGGTGTAGCATTGTGTTGTGGGAGCCGGAAAGGGCAAGAGTAAGTCTCATCTCATTCATGGCATAACATTGTTAAAATTCTAATATTGAATATTATGTTCTTGTTTGGGATTGTTGCTTGATAAATGTTGCATGGACATTCATGTGCACTTAGGTTGGGGGAGTAGCCTCTGTAGGAAATATTTTACTGAGCGTGGCTCACCCTTTAAGGAAAAAAAATTTCAGGTGTGGGTGGTACATTGGCGAAAGGCTCTCACTCGAGACCTCAAGTATGAAGAAAGTCGGAATGTGGCTTTATGTGAGTTTTTGTACAAGTATTATGAAAACTTAGTTTTGATATGTAAATTTAAGGAAATGAATGTAATAGAATGTGTATGGACCTAGTATTAATTGAAAATCTTCAGTAAACATGTGTTGGATGGATGTAATATAGGTTGGAATGAGTTGAAAATGAAAAGCAGGTAAAATAGGCAAAAGTCGACAGAGCATACCGGTAGGGCGTACTGGGGTGACGAGGTCTAGTGGGCAATTCAAACTGGTATAGAGTACCGGTATGACTAGATCTAGTGGGCAATTCATACCGGTAGAGCTTACGGTAATACGAGGTCCAGTGGGCAACTCATACCAGTACACCTTCCAAAAATCTAAAATTTTAATAACGCTTTGCCATGCTTTTGGGCCTTGGGTTCTTTGGTTCCAAGGATATAAATGTACATAAAATAAAGATAAATTGTGAGATGTTGGATTCGGTTGGATCAAATGGAAAAATATGCATGTGTTATATGCGTGGGTAACAATCCCAGTTAAAGGGATTCTCTTGACGTGATGTCGGATTGAGTGACAATCATGGGTATTTTTATGGGTTGACGGATGGTCAATGGTTGACAAAGGACCCCTGATTTTAGGGGCGTCATATGCTCCCTCTCTAGAACTATAAGAATAGGAGCTGAAGTAAACCTATTCTTTAACTCCTGAAATGTCCCTTCACATGAGTCATCCCAGTAGAATTTGACCTATTTCTTGGTCAACCTAGACATAGGTGAATCTAACCTTTAGAAGTCCTCGATGAACCTTTGATAATATCCTGCTAATCCAAAGAAACTATATATCTCAAAAACTGAGTTAGGCCTCCACCAACTCATAATTACCTCAACCTTTTCTGGGTGCACTAATAAACCCGTATTAGATACCACGTATCCCAAAAAATTCACCCACATTATCCCAAATTCACACTTGATGAACTTGGCATACAATTGGTGGTCTCTCAAGATTCGGAGAATGATTCTCAAATGACCTTCATGCTCTTCCTCAGACTTGGAGTAGATCAGAATGTCATCAACAAATACCACAACAAACTGAGAAGGGTGTGTAGAGGCTGTGTGCTTCGTATTGGGGAGCAAGAATTGATTGTAGATTTGGTTGCATTAGATATAAAAGGGGTATGACATAATATTTGGGATGAACTTGTTGTCCACTTTTCATTTGATAATGGATTGTTTTCGGAAGCGAATTTCATTTCAATTATCAGGTGGGGTAGTTTTTAGTTTCATCAATGATCGAAATTCTTTCCACTCATTTCCTACTACAGGTAGTAAATTCTTGAAAGCTAAGGCAGGGAGCCATTTGAGTTTCTTAGCTAGTTTGATGGGTGATGATCGTGATAAATTCTAATCGGATGTGGTATTAATAGTGTCAGAGTTTCCGGATGTCTTCCCAGATGAACTACTCAGGTTACCCCCATAGATNATGTGGTATTAATAGTGTCAGAGTTTCCGGATGTCTTCCCAGATGAACTACTCAGGTTACCCCCATAGATAGAGATTGAGTTTAAGATTTATCTCTATTCAGGAACCAAACCCATATCCATTGCTCCCTATCGGATGACACTTTTGGAGTTAAAGGAGCTAATGAAGCAGTTGGACCATCTCTTGACTATTGAGTTTATTCATTTAAGCACTTCACCTTAGGGAGTCCCTATCTTCTTTGTAAAGAAGCATGATGAAACACTTCAGTATGCACAGACTACTGAATGTTGAATCGATTTACAGTGAATAATAAATACCTATTGCCACGAATTAATGATTTATTCGATCAGCTGAGGGGTTCTAAGTATTACTTCAAGATTGATCTTCGCATAGGGTACCATCAACTACAGATCAGGGGGGAGGATATGCCTAAGACAGCTTTTCATNATTACTTCAAGATTGATCTTCGCATAGGGTACCATCAACTACAGATCAGGGGGGAGGATATGCCTAAGACAGCTTTTCATACCCTGTATGGTCATTTCGAATATACAGTAATGCCGTTCGGATTTATTAATGCTTCTGCAGCCTTCATGGATTTGATGCACANATACCCTGTATGGTCATTTCGAATATACAGTAATGCCGTTCGGATTTATTAATGCTCCTGCAGCCTTCATGGATTTGATGCACAGAGTATTCCGGCCGTATCTAGATCAGTTTGTCATTGTGTTTATTGATGACATATTAATCTATTCACGGACACAAGGGGAACATGAAAACCACCTTTATAAGATGAGTAAATGTGAGTTCTGGATAAAGGAAGTGAAATTCCTTGGCCGTGTTGTGTCAGAATAGGGTGTAGCTATTGACCCCGTAAAGATTGAAGCTGTGATGAAATGGGAACCAGCGAAAAATGTGACCAAAGTACGTAGTTTCCTGGAATTAGTAGTCTATTATCGGAGGTTTGTGGAAGGGTTCTCAAAGCTTGCAATACCGATGACTCATTTTACGAAGAAGGGGGAAAGATTCTTGTGGACTTAAGAGTGTGAATTGGCCTTTCGCACCTTGAAGGAAAGGTTGACAACAACTCCTGTCTTCATTATTTCGAGCAGTGGCGAAGGATACGATGTGTACACCGATGTTTCATTACAAGGGTTGGGATGTATGCTAATGCAAGGAGGTAAGGTAGTTGCTTATGACTTGNACCGATGACTCATTTTACGAAGAAGGGGGAAAGATTCTTGTGGACTTAAGAGTGTGAATTGGCCTTTCGCACCTTGAAGGAAAGGTTGACAACAACTCCTGTCTTCATTATTTCGAGCAGTGGCGAAGGATACGATGTGTACACCGATGTTTCATTACGAGGGTTGGGATGTATGCTAATGCAAGGAGGTAAGGTAGTTGCTTATGACTCGAGGCAACTCAAGATTTATGAGCAAAATTATCCCACTCTTGATTTAGAGCTTGCCGCTGTGGTTTTTGCACTTAAGTTGTGGAGGTGTTACCTTTATGGAGAAAAGTTTCAAGTGTTTTCTAATCATAAGAGCCTCAAGTATATCTTCACACAGAAAGACTTGAATCTTCGACAAAGAAGGTGGATTGAGTATCTAGAAGACTACGATTTCACACTCAACTACCATCTGGGGAAGGCTAATATAGTAGCAGATGCACTTAGTAGAAAGTTTCGGAGTGAAATCAATGTTCTTGCTATTCATAGGTGGAAGATGACTGGTGCTTTGGGGGAGTTTGATCTATTAGTGGATAGACAAGAGGATCGATCATGCTTATTTAATCTTGTTGCTCAACCAATTCTCTGACAAAGGATTATGGAGTTGCAACGATTAGATACTGAGATGGGAGCTATCTGGGTAGATTGGAGAGGAATGAGATGATTGAGAACTAGTGAATACATAATGATGAGTTATAGTTTCTTGGACGACTATGTGTACAAAACAATGACCAAGTAAGGGAAGAAGTATTGGATGAGTGCCATCGTTCAAAATTTTTCATACATCTGGGTAATACCAAGATGTATAGAGACATGAAGCATCAATATGTTGCAAAGTGTGCAGTGTGTCAACAAGTAACGATGGAGCATCAAAACCCCAGAAGATTACTATAGTTTTTGTCTATCCCAGAGTGGAAGTGGGATCACATCACCATGGATTTCGTGTCTGGTTTTCTCTAGACTTCATGAGGGCATAATGTTGTATGGGTCATTGTTGATAGACTCACCAAGTTCGCTCATTTCTTGAGTATGAAGACNTTGTTGCTCAACCAATTCTCTGACAAAGGATTATGGAGTTGCAACGATTAGATACCGAGATGGGAGCTATCTGGGTAGATTGGAGAGGAATGAGATGATTGAGAACTAGTCAATACATAATGATGAGTTATAGTTTCTTNGGAGTTGCAACGATTAGATACCGAGATGGGAGCTATCTGGGTAGATTGGAGAGGAATGAGATGATTGAGAACTAGTGAATACATAATGATGAGTTATAGTTTCTTGGACGACTATGTGTACAAAACAATGACCAAGTAAGGGAAGAAGTATTGGATGAGTGCCATCGTTCAAAATTTTTCATACATCTGGGTAATACCAAGATGTATAGAGACATGAAGCATCAATATGTTGCAAAGTGTGCAGTGTGTCAACAAGTAACGATGGAGCATCAAAACCCCAGAAGATTACTATAGTTTTTGTCTATCCCAGAGTGGAAGTGGGATCACAGCACCATGGATTTCGTGTCTGGTTTTCTCCAGACTTCATGAGGGCATAATGTTGTATGGGTCATTGTTGATAGACTCACCAAGTTCGCTCATTTCTTGAGTATGAAGACCACGGACTCCTCAGAGACCTTGAGCAAGCTTTATATCCATGAGATTATTAGATTACATGGAGTTCCACTCTCTATCGTATTTGATCGTGATTCTCGATTTGTGGTGCAATTCTGGTAAAGTTTGCAATGAGCTATGCGGACAGAGTTACACTTTAGCACTGCCTTTCATCCTCAAAAGGATGGCCAATCCAAGAGGGTGACACAAATTTTGGAGGACATGTTACGTGCTTGTGTGTTGGACTTCAAGGGAAGTTGGAGTGATCATTTGCAGTTGGTGGAATTTGCATATAACAACAGTTTTCAATCTAGCATTGACATGGTACCTTATGAGGCATTGTATGGAAGACTATGTAGGTCCCCGACTTGTTGGTTGGAAGCTGGAGAGAGTAGCTTGTTTGGGCCAGAAATTGTTCGAGAGACTACAGAGAAAATTTGACTCATCCGGGAGAGACTACACACGGCACAAAGTAGATAGAAAAGCTATGTGGATAAAAGACGAAGACCATTGGAATTCCAAGAGGGGGACTATGTGTTCCTCAAGGTGTCGCCCAAAAAGGGAGTTTTTAGATTTGGCAAGAAGGGAAAATTAGCTCCAAGGTACATTGGACCATTTGAAGTGATCAAAGTGGTGGGTAAAGTGGCGTATCAACTTCGGTTACCAGTTCAGTTGTCAGGGGTACATGACGTGTTCCATGTATCAATGTTTAAGAAAGTGTCAATCGGATACAACGCATGTCGTGGATTTGGAGGATATAGAAATTCAAGATAGAGTAACATATGAAGAACAACCAGTGGAGATTCTTGATACCAAGGAGAAGGTGCTTCGCAATAAAGTCATCCAACTGGTGAAAGTCTTGTGGCAACATTTTGGGGTGGAAGAAGCTACTTGGGAATTGGAGCTGGAGATGCCAGATAAGTACTCTCATTTGTTCTCTACTTAAGGTAAGTTTCGAGGACGAAACTTTCTTTAAGGGGGTGGATGGTAAGCCCCCACATTCTTATCTTTATATAACAATGTAATTATTTTTTTGAAATGCTAATATATGTGATGATGTATGCATGAATTATGTGGATTGTAAGAGTAGAAATAAAAATTTTAGGCGAGGTAATAGGGTATGAATTGGAAGTTAGTAAGTAGTCCGGAGTTCAAACACATTTTAGATAAAATTTGGCTAGAAAGGATTTTGGACACTTTTTAGTATTTGGACCATAACTTTTTACGTTGATGTCTTTTTGAGCTGAAATTTTTACAGTAGATAATAGATTTTCAAGGCTACAAACCTGTGTTTCATGAAAAGTTTCCAAATTGACCTCTGAATAGGACAAAACTTCACTGGAAGTTTCAGCAGAAACAAGAAGTCCGTTTAAACGTGAAAGTCCGTTCGAACGACCTACGTTTGAACGTGAAAGTCCATTTGAATGCCAACCATTCGAATGTGAAATTCCATTCGAACGACCGTTTGTTCCAGTACTTTATCTCTGATGGAAAAACAAAAGTACTGGAAGTAACTAACGTTCGAATGCCAATGACGTTCGAACATGAGTGACAAATTAGAGTACTAGATTTACGTCATTTGAACTCTTTTCTTCCTCTATAAATACATAAGGGCGCCTCCAATAGCCCCATTTCAACATTTATAACTTTAGAGAGGCTTAGAGAGGAAGAAATATGGGGAAGAACACAAGATCAAGAGGGATTTGCACATTGAAGAGGATCAAGACTTCTAGTTTTTCAAGAATAGCAAGGAAGAAGAAAGGTAGGGGTTTCTTCCCACTCTTGTCCATTGAGGCTAGGGTTTATATCTATGTATGTTTTGCTTCTAAATCTTAGATATATGGTATGAAATCCTTATTTCTTGATGTTCTTGCAAACCTTCTCATATTTTGAGTGAAGTTATGGGTTGAAAGCCATAAAAACCCTTGTTTTGACATAAAAGCCTGGTAGGAGGTATGCCACCTTCTAGTTGATGCCCAAACCGCAAACTTTCCCATTCTTTCTTTTTCGGACCCCAAGGTAATGTTTTCTAACCCTAGTGTCGTATTCCCATACATATTTAATCATGCATATAATATCATATCACACAACATGTAGCATTTATTGCACATAATATTTAATTCATAATGAATGCAATGACTTAACCCAATCTACCCTCAAGTCCGAGGTTATTGGGAACCCAGGCTATGACACAAATTAGTGACGCCCCAAAATTCGGGGGTCCTTTTTCCAACCCATTGATCATCCATCAACCCTCGAAAATACCCATGAGTACTGTATAATCCAATACCACATTGTTACACCCCATTCACTAGGATCATAACCAGAATGAAATTTGGGCAGAGTCTTCTTTGTATGAGAGCTCTACCAAGTACGTAACCTATACCAATCATCATACGATCATTCCAAGGTCCATATCTCAAAGTATAGGCTTAAAATTTAATCATTTACATCGTCCCAAGAAAAGAGTTCAAAATGTGTAGCTCGACAAGGTTGCATTTAAAATTTCAATTTTTGGGAAAAGGTATTGGTACCTCGAGTAATTGATACTAGTATCTGAGCCTTATTTTCATTAGGTACCAGTACTTTTAAGTATTGGTACCAGTACCTAGGCTCATTATCTGAGGGGTACTACTTGACTTGGTTTCACCCTAATTTTCAAACACAAACCATTGAATGTATATATGGCTTTTGTGTGGAGGTAAGTGTCACTCTCTCTTGGGTTTGATGCTAGAAATGGGGAAAATGTGTGTGTGGATGAAAATGTGTGTGCAAAAGTGCTCTCCAAGCGTAGAAAGACTTGCAATTGTCGTGTTTTACATGGAATGGGTATTCAAATGTCGTCTCCTCAGGGAAGGAAGGTTGAATTGTAGTGAAGTTAATTTTGTAAAGCAATGAAGAGTATAAAATATTGTAATTGTGTGTTTTGGCGAGTGGAGTTTTTGATAAAAATGTGATGAAAACAAGGTTGGCCAATCCGAAGAGGTCATTCTAATGAAAATGTCAAATCAACTGAAAACATTCTACCAATGGTGTCTCGGTGCTTGATTAATTCATAGGAAGTGAGGGACTAATGTGGAGGTGTAGGCTCAAGCATATCTTGTGAAAAGTCTACGGTCTATCAAGAGCTCATAACCACGTCCGCACTCAGCCTAATCAAATCAAACACCTTACACTACGAGCAAGAATGACGGAGATTTGATTAAGCATACCCAAGAGGAAATCTCTCTTGGATTAGCCAAATTAAGAATTTAGCTATCCCTAATCAAAGTAAAAACATTTGTAATTCAAAGAGACATAGTGAAGAAATAAAACATGAAACTTGTATTAATGCAAGGAAAGAGTTAAACTACAAGAGAAATTGCATTCATAGTCAAAATACTAAGATTGGAAACCAATACCTAAATGTAAAAATTGAAATGCTAGGAAATGTGGTTAAACTTGAATACACTTGAAATAAAGGAGATTAAAGTGCAAGATGTAATGATTACAAGTGATTTAAAGCTTACTACATTTGAAATGGAGAAGAAAATGCAAAAAACCTAACTTTCTATCTCTAGAACTTCATCTTCTTCTTTGAGACCTTCTCTCTCTAAAAGCTTATGTAGGTGAATAATGGTGAAAGAATGCTTCATTTTCATCCATCACCCCCTAGGTTTTGTGTGAGCTAACTTCCCAACATGGGGTAGGGGTTTGAAACTTACACAGGCAAGGACAGGCCATGCCTGCAAGCCCACCATGCCTCCTTCTTTCTCTCTCTTCCTCTTGTATGTAAAATATGTTAGGGGATGTGTGGAAGAAGCAGATGTGGGCCCATGAAGTAGTTGGAGTTGAGATTGCAGCTTTCTAGTGTTTCTGGGCAAAACCTACCAATAGAACATCAGCAAAACCTACCAGTAGAAAGTCACTAAACCTACAGGTAGGTTTTCACCTGTTTTGACTTTTTCTTGATTTCTTGCTATCCCGAGCCACCCATTAAGCTTCCACTCCTTATTCATTGTTTTTAAGCACTTAATAGAAGGCTTAATACACACCNTTTGACTTTTTCTTGATTTCTTGCTATCCCGAGCCACCCATTAAGCTTCCACTCCTTCTTCATTGTTTTTAAGCACTTAATAGAAGGCTTAATACACACCATTACCCACTCATTACCTATAATCACACAAAACTCCATTAATTGATAGATTAAAAGCAATTTCCCCCATTTTTCCACAAAAGCAAGTATAAAATGGGCGCAAAGAGACAAATGATGTGCAATATCCNGCTTCCACTCCTTCTTCATTGTTTTTAAGCACTTAATAGAAGGCTTAATACACACCATTACCCACTCATTACCTATAATCACACAAAACTCCATTAATTGATAGATTAAACGCAATTTCCCCCATTTTTCCACAAAAGCAAGTATAAAATGGGCGCAAAGAGACAAATGATGTGCAATATCCTATACTCATCGCACCCCCCAACTTGAGTTTTGCTAGTCCCTAGTAAACTTTATTTCCAAAACATAAAGCATAAAACTACAACAAAAAACAATCCATTCATGCAAAGCAATTCACCCAACAATCAAAATACAAAAATCACCATGCAATTAAATAAATGAACTTGGCACGATGGAACAAAAACAACTATGGTTCTTTCATTCATTACTTCAAAAAGTAAGGTATAATGAGTAGAAGCCAATAGGCCTAAATCCTAAAGACTTTTCTACTATTTCATCAACACTACTCCTATCTGTGTAACTACTAGAACAAGTAAAACAAAACAAAGCATCCTACTCCTCATCATCCTCATCTCCACTCCCTTCCTCATTACTCTCATACTCACCACCCTCCTCATCATTGGAGTCATCATCGTCGGAGCCCTCCACCTCAACAACATTAGAGGCCATAGGGGCAGAGGTGGAGGGTCAGGCAGTAGGAAGCGGAGGCATATCAAGTATCATCTCTCTCGGGAAGGGGTGCTCGTATATCTTCATCATGATCAGGGATAGCCGATGCATAGTCTTGCCTAGATCATCCATCCTACTCTCCGTAGCATCCAAGCACTGAGAAACTTTATGGGGAGGAACAGTGGAGGATGGCCTTGTAGTGGATAACTCAGGTCTCGGTGCTCTAGTTCTCTCACCCCCGCTCATTTCTATCCTATTGCTACTACTGGACTTTTTGAAAGTTCCAAAATCTAGGGGTAGCAACACATTGGAGACATATGCCTTGAACTTAGAATGATAGCACAACCTTGTGACAAAATTGGCAAATGAGAGATTTGCCTTTGGCTTGCTAGCCTTGGCAAACTCCTTCATGAAGTTCCTGATCATCCCGGCCACATCCATCTGCTTCCCCATTATAAATGCATGGAGGATGGTGAGATTCTCAAGGTTTGGGGTCTTTTCTGCATCCCTGAGAGTCAAATTAAAGTGTAAAACCTTGTTCATGGCCCCATATGAGTGCTTGAGGGCCCCGACTTGAATTTTTCCTTTGACTTGGGTCGGGTCCTCATATGTCAACTGCACATATTTTGAAAGTGATTTTATCCCTTGGACATTGTGTGGATACACTAGGTTATTGGGAGGAGGCCTTTAGTACTTCATCAAAGTTGCTATCAAGTCCAGGGTAATCTTAAAGACCTTCCCTCTCACATTGGTCCTGGGTATGCAAAGGTCCTCGTCTACCACATTCAACCTCTTATAAAACTCCCTACACATCAGGAGGCTGTACCCTGCAATCGGCTCAAACTATTACCATGCCCCTCAATCACCCTCACAATCTCGTCATTCGACCCGAGGGTGGGCATGTCCACATGATGCTCGCACGTCACATTCTTCTCGTCAATGTTCTTCGAATGAGCATCATTTTTTTTGCTTTTTTCTCCTCTCCCCACCCTCTCCACTAGGCCTCGCCTCCGTCCTCTTGGGGGAGCTCATGCCTGGGGGTTGTGGAGAACTCAGTCCTGTTTGTTTGGTACGGGAAATGTAAATAAAAAAATGCCCCAAGGGCCACATAGGGTAGGAACCATGTCCAAATTGCCTCAAAGTGATCAAAGGGGGCATGAGCATGCTTACCTAGACGAGCCATTGCAAATGATTCTAAATTTTTGAGGAAAATCGAAGTGAAATGGATTTAGGGAAATTCTTTGAGAGAACTAGGGTTTTTTGAGAAATCCAAACAATTCGCAATGAAATCCAAGTAATAATTGACCTAAGTGAAGTTTGAGAGAGATTAGATGGATGGGTGAGGAATCTTTGGAGGTTAGGGAAACTTTGAGAAAGAGGAGAGGGCTTGAGAGATCGAGAGTAGAGGAGAAAGTGAAGGGTTTTCCAAAAAAAAAAAAAAAAATCAGACTTAAACCCTCGTTTCTAGGTTTTCTAGGTAAAACCTACTTGTATAACATTCAAAACCTACCGGTAGGTTTTGACAGACATCTACTAATAGGTTTTAGCTTTTTTCCAAAAATTTCCTGTGCTCCCTTTTTCATTTCCACTCTAATTCTACTCACTCTCTACACATTCTAACAACCTATTTACCACCTCTACTCCACCAAAAGCCTAACCTACACTTGTGAACCACAATTGAGTGATCATGCCACAGTCATTTCCAAAATTGCAACATGATTTAAAATTTTGATGCTTTCAACACACAAGACATGGATCTCTAAGTCTAACTATCAAAATGAATACCCAAAATGTAAAGAATAAATTTAAATGGTAAAGGCATTCCTAAACCTTCATAATATCTAAAGTTTGAGCAATATTCCCCAATCTCACAAGCATAGGGCTACATGACAACATTGTTCAAATACCTAATCAAAGTACACATGAGCATCACCATGACATTAAATGCTATTCTAGAGTATGCACCTATACATTCATCTTCAAACTCGTGTGTGTGAAGTGGACATGTAATTTAAGCATTTACCCAACAGAATTCACATTCACTTGGCTATCCAAATTCAGTTTCGATACAAAACTCGCAAAGGGTTTCTCTCAACAATGAATCACACTATGATTATTCTGACATGCTCTCCATGTGTATATTTGAGATAGAATCTTATGCACAAACTGAAATATGCTCACATATAATCCAAAAAATGAAACACATGCATAAAAATGAAACATCCTTGGCATAATCTCATGAAAGGAATGTTAGGGCACTTCATAGCAAAATAAACTTTTCTTTTTCTTTAAAAATGTGCCTTCCCCATGCTTTCTCTAGATCATTTAGGACTTTCAAGGGTTGTAATGAGGCCTTGGGGTGATATTGAGGCCAATGAAATGAAGGAAAGAGGACAACAAAGAGCGTTATTTCGAGGCATGACCTTTATTGTCAATAATTTTCCTTTTTGTGGAATTTTCTGCTTATCGCCTTCACCTCACTCTTTGTTTCTTTTCCTTCCTTTTCCTTAACATTTTCCTTTTCTTTTTCTTTTTCTTTTTATTTTTCTTCTTCCACCCCTTTTTCTCATTTTCTTGGATTTTTTTTTGTCTTTTCCACAACATTTTGAACTCAGCAATCATTTATCCCTCTTTAGGGTTCCTTTCCACATTTTCTTCCCTTTTATGATCAGTCACAATCAATTCTCAGAACAACCAATGTGTGGTAGATTTTTATCATTTTTCACTACTTGCTCAATTGTGTGGCATGGAAATGAAATTTTCATTTAAGGCTCAATCATGGTACTAGGGATAAATTTTTCCAAGAAAAAGGCTAAGGCTCAAAGCATTTCAAAGATGGCCTAAGATCATTTCTAATTAAGCATGGGGAGGCATGTTGGCATTTCAAGATGAAGTTAATCAACTATCCACATGCACTCTAACCGAAGCAAGCATAATGAGATTATTGAACAGATTTTGAATTTGAAAAATTGTTCTTTTGAGTAAATGTAAGTTCCTTCCAACAAGGATTGACACTAAAGCTCACACCGGTACTTATTTCATCTCCACTATGCATGTGAAACACTAAAATGTGAATCCAATCTTTAAATTGTCGAAATTACACATTCAAGGTGCACTTATAGTTGAGTTCAAAAGCAAACACATATGTGATACTCAAGCATAGGATAAATTTCTATAATGTGCTCACATATTCAAAATTCAAAGCAAAGATCAAAATATCCACACACCCATGGCATTCTAAAAAGGGAATATAAGTCAACATTTATATATTTTTCACAAAAAATTTTGAAAATTTTTACATATTTCTCAACTATTCTAAACACAACTCTGTAGAGCATGTGAATGGTGAATTTCACCAAAAAATGGTATTATCAACAAAACATTTACACAAAAATTTGGTGTATCCTACAAGTGGTGGACCTCACCCCCCCCAACTTGATTCATGCATTGTCCTCAATGTAACAAAAATATAGAGAATTCAATAATGGACTTAAAAAGATAAGTAGGGTTAGAGAGCACCTCGCACTGAACTTTGATAAAATATTATAATCTGCACATTTGAAGAAAGAAAAACTACTCAAAGATGAAAGTAAGTAAACAAAATAACTATTAAAGTAAATGCTAAAAGAAAACGACTGTACACTACAATCTACTTGGACAGTTATCAATCAACAAGCTCCGCATAAATTGGATCCACTAACTCCTCCTCCACCATTTGAACCTCAAAACCCTCGAAGAATGACTTAAGTCTTTGGCCATTGACCTTGAATGTCTTGCCATCTCTGGGGCTTGTAATTTTCACAGCTCCGTTGGGATAGGCCACCTTGACAAGATAGGGGCCATCCCGATGAGATTAGAGTTTTCTTTAGAAGATGGAGAGTCGAGAATTATACAAGAGCACTTTTTGTTTGGGCTGAAATGTTTTTATCACAATTGATTTATCATGAAAGATCTTTACCCTCTCTTTGGAAATTTTTGAGCTCTCATATGCATCTCTCCGGATTTCCTCTAACTCATTTTACTCCAACTTCTTATTCTCTCTAAGGTTTTGATGACTCAATAGGTCTTGTGCTCCATCTCTACTAGTAAATGACATGCCTTTCCATAGACTAGCCTATAAGGAGACATACCTAGAATAGTCTTGTACGCAGTGCGTTAAGTCCACAAGGCATCAGTCAACCTAAGTGACCAATCCTTTTGATTCGGAGTCACCATTTTCTCTAGTATGTTTTTAATCTCCCTATTGGCCAACTTGGCTTGGCCATTGGTCTGTGGGTGATAAACGGGGGACACCTTGTGTGTTACGCCATATTTATGCAATAAAGATGCAAATGGCCTATTGTAACAATGAGAACCACCGTCGCTTATCATTGCATGAGGTTCCCAAAACCTTAACCACAACTTGATGGTCATTGGTCTTGGTTGGGATGACCTCTACCCAATTGGACACGTAGTCCATTGCCAGTAGGATATAAAGGGTAGCCAATGGACATAGGGAAAGGACCTATGACGTCGATGCCCCAATAATCGCATATCTCAATGACTAGGACGAGGGAAAGGGGCATCATATTCCTATGGGTCACACTACCCAACCTTTGGCATCTATCGCATTCCTTACAAAATGAAACACAATCCTTAATTAAAGAAGACCAATAAAAACCAGATTACAAAACCTTAGTTGAAGTTTTCTTTGAAGAGAAGTGACCACCACATGCCTTAGAATGACATAATGAAAGGAGAAGTACTTCGCATCTCCCCATCACTTGATCTGGGCAATACTTTAACAAATATGATTTTTTGAAGTAGAAGTACTTCACATCTGCCATGAATATTCGTCTGTCCTCTAGGATCCAATGCAGTGGTGTCTGTCTTGTAGCAAGATAATTACAGATCTTAGCTTACCAAAGACAAATAGAATGAATAGAAAACAAATGCTTATCAGGAAAAGAGTCAGGGATAGGAATATACTCTTCAACATCTTGGACAACAAGTCGGGACAAATGATCTGCCACCACATTCGCCACTCCTTTCTTGTCTTTAATGGTTAACTTAGGAGGAGGATCCACCTAATGAGTCTCGATTTCATGTCCATCTTAGACAAAAGATACTTTAAAGTAGAGTGATCAGTGTAGACTACAATAGGTGAACCAATGATGTAAGACCTAAATTTGTCCGAAGCAAATACTACGGCTAGCAACTCTTTTTCAATAGTAGTGTAATTCATTTGTGCTTCATTTAGAGTCTTGCTAATGTAGTATATTACATAAGTCCTTTTTTCTTCCTATTGACCAAGCACTGCGCCGACTGCGTAATCACTCGCATCGCACATAAGCTCAAATAAAAGTTCCCACTTGGGTGGTTGCATGATTGGAGGTGAAGTGAGCATGTTTTTNTTGCTAATGTAGTATATTACATAAGTCCTTTTTTCTTCCTATTGACCAAGCACTGCACCGACTGCGTAATCACTCGCATCGCACATAAGCTCAAATAGAAGTTCCCACTTGGGTGGTTGCATGATTGGAGGTGAAGTGAGCATGTTTTTTTTAATTTTTTAAAAGAAGCCTCACAATCATCTGACCACACAAAGGGAACATCCTTTGCAAGAAAATTGGTCAAGGGTCTTGCCAATGTACTAAAATCTTTTATAAATCTATGATAAAAATCGGCATGGCCAATAAATGACCTGATATCCTTGATAACTTTTGGAGTGGGGAGGTTGGAAATTATTTCCACCTTGGATTTGTCTACTCCAATCCCCTTCTCCGATACAATGTGCTCGAGCACTATCCCTTGTGTCACCATGAAGTGGCATTTCTCCCAGTTCAATACCAAAATTTGCTCCTCACATCTTTCAAGTACTCTCTCCAAGTTTTTCAAACAACCATTAAATGAATCCCCAAACACTGAGAAATCATCCATGAACACCTCCACAATTTTCTCCACCATATCGCTAAAAATTCCCATTTTGTATCTTTGAAAAGTTTCCAGGCATTACACAACCCGAATGACATTCGGCGAAAAGCAAATGTGTCGAAAGGGCACGTGAAAGTTGTCTTCTCTTGGTCCTCCAAGGCAATCTTGATTTGGTTGGAGTAGCTATCCAAGAAATAATAAAAGAGGTGGCTGGCTACTCTCTCCAGCACTTGGTCATGGAAGGGCAAAGGGAAATGATCTTTTCTTGTGCATGAGTTGAGTTTCCGATAGTTGATACAAACTCTCCAACCGGTCACTACCCTTCTCGGAATCAACTCATTCTCCTCATTTTCAACCACAGTGACCCCCAACTTCTTTGGCACTACTTGAGTGGGACTAACCCATTTACTATTGGAAGTTGAAAAATTAATGCCCACATCAAGTAGTTTAAGTACGTCATCCCTCACCACATCCTTCATGATAGGATTTAGCCTTCTTTGTGGTTGTTAGGACGGTTTGGTGTCTTCCTCCATGTAGATTTAGTGTGTGAAAATAAGGGGACTAATCCCCTTGATATTGGCGATTTTCCACCTAATTGCTCCCTTATGCCTTCTCAACACTTCCAACAAATTTTCTTCTTGCCTCGGCTCCAAAGATGAACTTATCACCACTGGGAATGTCTTGTGCTCCCCGAGAAATGCATACTTCAGTGTGGAAGTTAGTGGCTTCAATTCCAAGATTGGTGTTTGTACGATTGATGGAAAAATTCTTTTTTCATGTTGTGGAAGTTTCTCAAATGTATGTGGCTCCTCTTCATTACCAAACGCTTCATCCTGTAATTTTGAATGGCAAAGTAATTCCATATGATCCCTCACCAAAGTGTTAATCTAGTTGACCTCATGCATTTCCTCATCATTACCCGGTTGCTTGCACAAGTTGAATACGTTGAGGTCCATTGTCATGTTCCCAAAGGCAAGCTTCATTAGTCTGTTCCCGTAATTGATCACAACATTAGATGTAACAAGGAAAGACCTACCTAGTATCATAGGAATTTGAGAACTAGGATTAGCAACCAGATGAGTATCAAGTACAATAAAATCAACAAAAAAATAAAATTTGTCAACTTGAACTAAAACATCCTCAACTACTCCCCTTGGTGTTCTCATGCTTCGGTCCGCTAATTGAAGAGTGATTGGAGTTGGCTTCAAATTTTTCAATTGCAATTGTTGATACACTGAGAAGGGTAGGAGGTTAACACTTGCTCCCAAGTCTAGAAGTGCTTGCTTCACCCATAAATTCCCTATGGTAATGGCAATGGTAGGGCAACTGAGATCTTTAAACTTGGGTGGTGTATTGGTTCTCAAAATGGAACTCACATGCTCTGTAAGAAATGTCTTCTTATGCACATTCATCTTCCTCTTCACAGTGCACAAGTCTTTCAAGATCTTTGCACATGAAGGTATTTGCTTGATGGTATCAAGGAGCGAAATGCTTATCTTCACCTGATTAAACATTTCAATGATATCTAAATAATTAGCAATGTTAGTAGATGGCTTCAAATGTTGGGAAAAAGGAGCCAAAATAGGACACTTATGCACATTTAAATCATCAAAATTTTCCTTTTCATGTGTCTCACCCCCTCAGAGTTCCCCGTAGTCTCTTTTTTCTTTAGCCAATGTGGCTTTGGGTAAGACTTTTGGCAAAATAGTTTTGTCAATTTTTTTCCACTCCTAAGGGTGGTGATCACCTTGAGTTACTCACAACTTTCATTAATGGGCTCAAACGACTCAATCACATGTTGACCCCTAGGGTTTTCTTGAGGTTGAGTGGGAATTTTCCTTTCTCTTGTTGGTATAACCCTATGACATTGGTCAATTTTGTGATTTGAGTCCGAATATCATTGAAAGTAGGGACAGTTTGGTTGTTGATTGTTGTTTGGCTTTGAATGAATTGGTGCACAACATCCTCCAAGTTTCTTTTGTGAGGAGGTTGGTAGGTGGGTGGGTTGGGTGGTCCTTGTTGACCAAACCCTTGTTGAGGTGGTGGGTTTTGGTAAAAAACCTTGTTGATTGGATTGAGGGTATTGGGAGCTAGACGAGAGATCATGACCATAGTAGGATTGATTTTGCTTGGGTGGAATGGGAGGCGATAATGAGCTAGACCTATGCGGAGTGTGGTTGTCATTCTTTCAACTAAAGTTTGGGTTATTGCTCCAACCTAGATTATATGTATTGGAATGTGGAGAGAATGATTGCCAACTTTGGTTGAAAGCATTCACTTGCTCATGATAAACCCCTTTGAGTGCCGGAATGTTTGGGCACTCCGAGATAGAATGCTCAACACTTTTGCATACATTGCAACACTCCTTGGCCTTAGCAATGTTAGACACTTCATGCCTCCTATTCACCTCTAGACTCTCCACCTTTCGGGACAACCTTGTGATTTTGGCAAGAAAGTCTTCTTGGTCCCTCAAATTATATATCCCTCCCACACTTGATTGACTCCCTGGAGAGGACCTTGAAACATCATTAGGATCCATGATATCCCAAGATTGAGCATTTTGTGCCAATGTATTGAAGTACTCTAGGGCCTCATCCGGATCTTTGTTAAGAAACTCTTATTATACATCATGTCTATGAATTTTTGGTGGGTTGGTGTAATTCCTTCATAGAAGAAACTAACAAATTGTCACGGTTCGAATCCATGATGTGGAATAGATTGTAACAACTCATTGCATCGATCCCAACATTGATAAAACTGCTTATTGGATTTCTCCAAAAAATTTTGAATTTGTTTCTTAAGAGCAATGGTCTTGGGCACTGAAAAAAATTTGTTCAAAATTCAGAAAGCATTTGTGCCCAAGAACTTATTGATCGAGGTTTCAATGAGTTCAACCAAGTTTTGACTTTGTCTTTAAGGGAGAAGGGGAATAATTTCATGCGAGCTATGTCTTCCATGGCATGATTTATGAGAAATGTTGCAACAATTTTCTCAAATTCCTTAATGTGCAAATAAGGATTTTCTCTTTCAATTCCATGGAATTAAGGAAGAAGTTGTAACATTCCCAGTTTAACAAGGAAGGCATGAGCTTGGACTGGTAGAAATATGTAAGAGGGGGTGGTGCTTCAGGTTGGTTGAAGATAATCCCTCATTGACCTTGCTGGAGGATCAATCGAGATATTGTTTCCCTCATTCCTAGGACTGGGAAAATGCAATCTGGGGTTTGGCATTCTAGGTTTTTGCATTCCCCCACCCCTTGAAACATTAGCATCACCATCCTCGAAGTCGTCACCGGCATCCTCAAGTGGGTCTTGGTGAAGATTCATGTTTGAGTTTATAGGGAGTCTCACAAGTCTATTTTGGTCATCTCATCCCCACATACAAAAACATTATCTACAATTAAAATGATCCCATGATGAGAATCATGGGACTTACCTCCGTTGTCCAAAATCACCTTCTAATTCAACGCTAGCCTTCCCTGGCAATGTCACCAAAAATGCTTGACTTGGTTTTAACCTAATCTCCAAACATGAACCCTTGAATGTATATAAGGCTTTGGTGTAGGCGAGTGTCACTCTCCCTCGGGTTCGATGCTAGAAATGGGTAAAACATGTGTGTGGATGAAAATGAGTGTGTGCGCAAAAGTGCTTCCCAAGTGTAAAGTGACTTGCAATTGTCGTGTTTTACTTGGAATGGGTATTCCAAGGTCGTCTCCTCAGGGAAGGAAGGTTGAATTGTACTAAAGGTGATTTTATAAAGCAATGAAAAGTGTAAAATCATGTAATTGTGTGTTTTGGTGAGTGGAGTTTTTGATAAAAATGCGCTGAAAACAAGGTTGGCTAATCCGAAGAGGTAATTCCAATGGGAATGCCAAATCAACTCAAAATATTCTACCAATGGTGTCTCGGTGCTTGATTGATTTGTAGGTAGTGAGGGACTAATATGGAGGTGTAGGCTCAAGCATACCCCGTGACAAGTATACAGTATATCAAGAGCTCATAACCATGTTCGAACTCAACCTAGTCAAATCAAACACCTTACACTACGAGGAAGAATGTCAGAGAGCTAATTAAGCATACCCAAGAGGAAATCTCTCTTGGACTAGCCAACTAAGAACATAACTATCCATAGTCAAAGTAAAAAAATTCCTAATGAAAAGAGACATGATGAAGAAATGAAACATGGAACTTGTATTAATGCAAGGAAAGAGTTAAACTAGAAGAGATAATGCAGTCATTGTCAAAATACAAAGACTGGAAACCAATACCCAAATTTAAAACTTGAAATGCTAGGAAATGTGGTTAAAATTGAATACACTTGAAATAAAGGAGATTAAAGTGCAAGAAGTAAAGATTACAAAGTAATTTAAAGCTTACTACAACTGAAATGGAGAAGAAAATGCAAAAAATCTAACTTTCTCTCTCTAGAACATCATTTTCTTCCTTGGGACCTTCTCTCTCTAAAAGCTTGTGTAGCTGAATTATAGTGAAAGAATGCTTCATTTTCATCCATCACCCCCCTAGGGTCTGTGTGAGCTAACTTCCCAGCATGGGGCAGGGGTTTGACATTTACACAGGTAAGGACAACCCATGCCTGCAACCCCACCATGCCTCATTCTTTCATTCTCTTCCTCTTCCATGCTCTTTCTTCCAAAGTCAGATTCTAGGTGTAGGGAGGCATGCTTGTATGTAGAATATGTCAGGGGATGTGTGGGAGAAGCAGAAGTGGGCCCACGAAGCAGTTGGAGTTGAGATTGCAGCTTTCTGGCATTTCTAGGCAAAACCTGCCAGTAGAACAGCAGAAAAACCTATCGGTAGGTTTTGGCAGGGGCATCAATAGAAGATTTTTAGTGTACAAAACCTATCGGTAGAACATTACAAAACCTACTAGTAGGTTTTCACCTGTTTTGACTTTTTCTTGACTTCTTTCTATTCTAAGCCACTCGTTAAGCCTCCACTCCTTCTTCATTGACTTTAAGCACTTGAAAGAAGGCTTAATACGCACCATTAACCACTCATTACCCGCAATCACACAAAAATCCATTAATTGGCAGATTAAATGCAATTTCCCCATTTTCTCACAAAAGCAAGTATAAAATGTATGCAAAGAGACAAATGATGTGCAATATCCTATACTCATCAGGTACCGGTACCAATGAGCATAGGTACAGGTACCTAAGCCCACTATCCATCGAGGTACTGGTACTTGAGCTCTTTGGATGCTAGATACCTGGAGCCTAGATTTCTCCAAATTTCTCAAAAATTCAACTTTTAGCCATACGACTTATACAACACCCGTTCCATTCATTTGTTTTACAGAAGAATAATGTCCCATTACATGTCTTTGCCAAAATACAAGGTTTGTACATGATTTATACAAAGCCAAAAAAAATTACATAATTGATTACAAAAATGAAATTTAAGAGCCACAATCCAACTCGATCATCAACATGGACCAAAGTGAGAGCCGTACACTAAAGGTTGTCCAATACCTGAAATGTATCCCCATTCAGGGTGAGTCATGCTCAATAGGGTATCTCCTAATGAGGCTACTCCCCAATTCAGATGCATATGAAATGTCACATGCAATTCATCGCATCAACCATTCATTCAAATACATACATGTCATAAATGAATGCTACAATATTCCATGCCATGTCATTAGATGAACTCAAGCATGCAATGCAAACTCGAGCCCTCTACTGGCTCCCATAACTGACATGTCACGCATATGCATTTGGATATTCTAAGCCCCCACCATTGATGTTGGACATCCAATGACCATTTTATAAAATCTCATGTCATTCTTGGAATGGGTATTTATGGACTTCCACCATCGGACACCCAACCAACCCGATATCTGTGGACTTCCACCAACAGTTCCGCGTACACCGACACACTTTATAGAGTTAATATCAACGTGAAGGCGTATCAAAAATTACTGGGTCTTGCATATGAGGGAGAATCTAGCCCTCTTACTAACCCCGACATAGATTTTTAATGTAAACTGTGCGACTCAGTCGAACCTAGGTCCAACTTTCCTGAGCCTACGTATCAACCCACTAAGGATGGTNGAGGGAGAATCTAGCCCTCTTACTAACCCCGACATAGATTTTTAATGTAAACTGTGTGACTCAGTTGAACCTAGGTCCAACTTTCTTGAGCCTACGTATCAACCCACTAAGGATGATACTTGATAAAAAATATACACACACACCTACACTTATATCGAATACCAACGAATGCGATGTTACCCTTGCATATGCAATGTAATGTGCAATTATATTTCATATAATTATGCAATCAAATTGTACAATTGCAATTTCTATCACATGCTCATGATATCATATGGTATATATGAACATATCCATTTCCAGAATCATTCCCAAGTTCCTCAAATGTTAATTATATCATAAAGCATATAATAAAATTTTGAACATCACAAAGCTTGTTATAGCATTTTCCATTCAACTTGCTCACTTGAACATCCATAGACATTTTATCAAACACCTATGAGGCAGAAATGTAAACACAGCATGTCTAAACAACACATTCTTCATGAAACCCATATCAAACAATTTTATCAAACTCAAACCATACAATAATTGATTTTAACATATTCTTATACCCATTTTTCATATTCTAACAACCCTAGTTATGTGTTATACATGAGAAGTCATCTCTAACACCCTGCCCATTTAATATTTCAACCCTAGGTTGGAAAAAAACCTACTTAGGAAAGGAACCCTACCCATTTAATATTTCAATCCTAGGTTGGAAATAAACCTAATTAGGAAAGGAACCCTACTTCTTGTAGCGTATATCCACGTAGGAGAAGTCCCAAAAATCCCTAATCAAGCTTCCAAAGCTTATCCCAAACTTTCCATCTTTGAGATTTTGGTAAAACTCATGATATTTGGTAGGGACGCGTAGCTCTCGTCGTGTAGAGCAACTTTATTTCTTAGCCCGAAGAAATCCGATGGTTGGATCTTCATAGATTGGAGGAAGAAAGGTGAAGAAGGAGACTTTTCTCTGTTCTCTCTCTCTCTCTTCCTCTGTTTATACTCCTAATGCTTGGTCCTCTTTGTGCCACACGTATTATTTCTTTTGGTCCAATTTATCCCAAATCAATTACATTTTGTCCCGTTTTAAGTTTATTGTATTTTTATTGAATTAAATTTAAATATTTCTAGGTTCTACAAAAAAACCTAATTGCATTTATTTTGGGCAAGTGACACCTGATCATCTCGTAAAACGCAAAAAAATTTGACTGTCTTAGAATTTGACGAAAATTTACTAGGTAGCTAGATTTTGTAAGAAGAATCCAATGGTGAGGTTTTTTTTGTCCTCTGAATTCTAGAAAAATTAGTGTTTTTAACCCGTACCATAACGGCTAATTTATGCTTTGCCATTTTTCATAACATTTTAAGTTTCCCAGGTTTTACACTCACTTCCCAACCTACATCTTACTAGTCCTGGCCTGTAACTGATCTTCTCTTAGAGTGTATTTTCCCCATTGGGAAGAGGTAGGCTAACCTTGAGTAGGAAAGGGTGAAGTCGAATCCCACATCTAGGAATTCTTAGAAAGTGTTTCAAAGAATTCAAAGGCTTTAGTAGGACTTTTGTCCATAAAATCTCCATGAGACATCATCACTTCAAATTGACGCAAGGAATAGGGGAGAACATTATAGAAAAATCCTACCTGCTTCCAACTCTCAAACCCATGGTGAGGACAAGCATGGAGAAGGTCTTTGAACCTCTCCCAACACTGATAAAATGATTCCCTAGTAATGGAGCTAAAAAATTTCTTGAATTCAAAATGGTGCATCCAAGTGCAAGTCGGCAAGACTGAGGTCGATCCTCAAGGAATTGGGAATGGTAGAAAACAGGTAAAAGGAAGAACTTTAAAGTGAAAAGGCTATTTTGCCGATAAATTTATACCAAAATAAGATGAATTTAATGAGAGAAGAAATACTTTCTAGCATTGGGATAGGAATTATTCATGCATAACAATTATTCAGCTAATGCAATAATACATTTATCTCAGTTGATTTCCAACGTCAGTGTAGTGAACTAGAAAATTTTACTTTGAAAAATATAAGTCGATTGAATCAGAAAATAATTAACTAGGAACTAGGTTTGTGAACTCGGAGGGAATCTTACAATTATTCCTTTGCGAGGAATTAACCTAGGGAATTAAAACCAGATCCCTAGCAAGAAAGTACAAAGGATTTTACTCACAGTCAGCCATGAAAAGAGAATACTCCTATGTAGAGTTTTGTTTGATAGAAAATANTTTGCGAGGAATTAACCTAGGGAATTAAAACCAGATCCCTAGCAAGAAAGTACAAACGATTTTACTCTCAGTCAGCCATGAAAAGAGAATACTCCTATGTAGAGTTTTGTTTGATAGAAAAGACTCCCTTTTCTCTAGCTAAACCTCACTATTTATATTAAATCCTAAAATTACCAAATTTAATTCTAAATACATAAAAAAATTCCCTAGGTTAAATAAGAATGACAATGGTTACGCATAGCGTGTCCAGACGGAAGAGTTGCATATGGATGGAGGTCTTTAGACAATAGTACACCATATCGTCAAAGGAGTGTTCGCACGCAAAAACCGCATTCGAATACCTTGAATTCTCTAGAATTGTCTTCTCATTAACTACGTTTGGACATAAGAGCTATATCTGGATGGACTATCCCCATATTTTTTTATAACTTAGCTATTTTCCTATGATTCTGAAACTCTTGCTTGCGTCCAGACGGAGGATGTGCGTTTGGATGGATTGTGGTATGTAGCTGGGGTCCTCATCTGGTCAACAATTTGACCATTTTAATTCCACTTAGCTCCCCTTGATTTTCATGTTGTCTTCAAATCATCCAAGCAATTTATTACCCATTTGAAATCAGCTCAATTCACCTATTTTACCTGACAAATCACTTGAACCAGAAAATACCATCATAGCATGAAATCAAAGTATTAAACGGTATTTAATTCAAAATAAGTAAAATTCATTATAATACGCAGATAAATAAATGGTAAATTACATGACGAATCACCATCCAATTACATTACATGAATAAAAAAAACATGTTATTATTCTAATTATAACATAAATATCTTGGGATTTCAATTTCCTTAATCATTAAGGATTACTTTAATTTTAATCAGATTAAAAATAATAATTTTAAAAATAATCAATTAATATTATAGAGTCTTAATCTTATTAGGATCTATAATCTAAGTCCTAGTCAAACTAGGAGTCTATTTCGGTTGATGTTTTAATTGGAATCAAATTCCTAATTTGATTCCAAATAAGAGTCCTAATCCTATTAGGATCCTTCAATTAGAATCCTAGTCAAAATAGAATTTTAGTTTGGGTGTAATACCATTAAGAATCAAATTCTCAATTTTGGTCTAGATAGAAGTCATAATCTTAGTAGGATTCTTTAGTCCACAACCTAATCAAAATAGGGTTCTAGTCTAGGTGGTGTATGGTTAAAAATCAAATTCCTAATTTTGAGTCTAATTAGGAGTCCTAATCTCATTAGGATTCTTTGATCCTAATCATATTTAAAATAGGATCTTAGTTTAGGTGGTGTTTTATTAAGAATGAAATTCTTATTTTATTAGAATATAATATCCTAATTTAATTAGAAGGAAATCTCTCAACTTAATTAAAAGAAAATGTAATTTGACTTGGAATATTTTCCTGATTTATTTAGTAGACAATCTACTAATTTAGTTTGCAAATAATCTACTAATTTAATTAAAAGAAAATATATTAGTTTAATTAGGAGACAATATCTTATTTAATTAGAAGACAATCTCCTAATTTAGTTAGAAGATAATCTTCTAATCTATGTAAAGGACAATCACTTAATTTGATTAGGAGACAATCTCCTAATTTATTTAAACGACAATTTCCTAATTTAAGTAGGATACTATCTCCTCAAGTAATTAGAAGACAATCTCCTAATTTTTAGGGAAGTAGGTAAAGGAATTTATAAAGCCTTAGAATATTCTATTCCTAGTATGGGTCTCGTTGCAATTATGTCATAATTATATATAAACCCTTTATTAACCATTAATTATAATAAAGTTCCTAATTAACTCTTAATTAGGTTTTCACCCCAATTAACTCTTAATTAATTTTCTCTCTTTTATAATTTTGTTTCCAATTAATTCTATTGTGTGTGACCTTATAGGTTCAAGCATATCCAGTTATAGACATTTGATACTAACAACAAGTAGCATCTCAAATTAGAACTCTTTCTAATTTAGTTTGAATTAGAACTCTTTTAATTCTCTCTTTATGAAGAATAATTAATATATTTATATTAATTTCATTCTTCGGGCTTCTACTAATCATGAGTGACACCTAGCAATATATCATGATCAACCTTCGGATAGCACGAAGAAGGTAAAAAAAACCATTCAATCTACAATTGCCATGTAATTTAATCATTCTATAACACAATGTCTCAATTGAATTACTAGGGTATGAAATTATTGTCAAACCCCTAACTTAATCGTATGTGTTCGATCTTAGCAATATGACTCCTATTGATCAATTAGAAACTCTTTTCTAATTATAATTCTACCTTGGCCCAGGACTCCTTGAGTCATATCCTAGAAGATCACATAGGACATTCTTACTTTAATTACTAAGGGTTCCATGTTGTACACTTATAAGCCTCCATGCATGTCTAACTTTGTTCACTAATACATATCCAAGTTACATGGTTAGTATATGAATATGTTGTATAATTAAAGTATAGAAGTCAATCACAAGACAACCATGGTGTCTCAAGTCTAAGGATCAGTTGCATAACTATACCTTTAGGATTTAACATTGACAAGTATGTTAAACTCTATATGCAAAATTCTACGTTAGTCAATGGTCATGATCATTGTACTAGTTCTCTAACAAGCACTCACACACCAGTGTCGTTACACTAGTGACTTTGACGAGTCACCTCATATCAACTATGAGTAAACATAGTGTATGCTAGTCTATTCAGATTACATAGTACCCACATAGTAATCCTATGACTAGGAACATTTAAGAGTTAAGTACTAAGAAATATATGTCTCCTCTTCTCAACTGCTTGAGAAACCATCTTCTTAACTTATACTCTATGGACTATATCATGTATGTTAAAATGAAATAAAATAGAAACATGATAAATAATTTTTTTTTTATTTAATTAAGTAATGAATGTTGCTAGTACGACCCCAAAATATTATCTATATTGGACAAAAGAGAGTGTTATTACATATCATAGAGGTAGATGACAACAATACATAACATCATAACAAAATACTCTAGAGTAGTAGTTTCATCAGTTGTGCTGGAAATGTTCTCCCTGCCATTAGAATGTGCATGATTTGGTGTTACAGCTTTTAAAGAAGATGATGTTGTACATAGATGTCCTCTATACATGAATGGACCTGGAGCTGGAAGTAGGCTTCCACTTGGTGAGACAAAATGTGGTCAATTTGGCTTTGGTGGAACATTTTGCGGTCCAACTTGTCTAAGTTTTATATTTGAATTTGTAGTCAGTTTTGAAACAGATGCAGACAATGATTCCCCATTACCCTTGCTTCTCCTTACTTGCAAACAACCAAGAATTTTAAGAAAATTATAGCAAATGAATGGCATTATTCTATGTCATATAATACAACCAAGAAATGCACATACAGTCAACTTAGGTCTATACTTGGGTGCTTGATTTTCATGTCTTATTCTAGTTGATTCTAACTCATTGGCCACTTGAACAGATTTATTGGTCTTTTCCCTGCCACCATGACCCTTACTTTTTGGACCTTTTGAATTATTTGGGGGTGGTTGGCCATTACATCTTCTTTGATTATGTCCCTCATTTGCTCTCTTACTACATCCTAGAGTCCTTTGAAATGCTTCAGCCTATGTGGGTTAGATGTTCACCAACTTCTCTCTTCCTCACCATCCTAGGTTTACCTGGTTGTTTTCTCACCAGTGGTAGACGAACATATTGGAACCCTGTCTCTGGCCACATCTTGGGTCCATTCATCGGGTAGATCATAACTTCATATTGTTTTATATTGTAATATTTAACAGCATACAACTTTGGTTCTACCTTTTCTCAAACATTGTAGAAATTCCATGCTCATAAGGAGTTCCTGTGAGATCTCATTGTCTACTTGAACAACTATGTAACTCCAAATTCACAGTATATTGATCACTGATTTGACATAAAACCAAGAACCTTAAATCATTTGCCTAAGAAGCAATACAATTTGATGAGTCTTTTTTGAATTTTTCTAACCTTTTTTTTTATATTTGAGGGTATAAGGGGTTTTCCCACCTCATAATCCATTCTCTCCTTTGTTGAAACCTCTTCTTAAGTAGACATATAATGGTTTCAAGAATTGTAAGGATGGGTTTATCTCTAGCATCAAGAATATAAGCTTTGAATCATTTAGCTAGATTATTCAGTAATATACCACACTTTGGGAAAGTGCTAAAGTGTGATCTTGTGCAGCCAATAGCCAGTCTCTCAACCAACCACTCATAAGCATCCTTGTCAATGGCTTTCAACTCCATTTTTATCCCATAGTAATTTAGATTAGTTGCCTTAGCTAAATCCCAAAATTCCTTTTGTAAAACCTTTCCTCTGAAAGACTCCCTGAAGTTGATATAAAGATGTCTACCAAATGTGTTGTGCTCAGAATTGGGTAACAATGTATCAAGTGCTAAAGACCCTGTAAATTAAAAAAAAATAACAGTTAACGAATAATTTGGAATGCATAAATTAAAAATGTATCAAGTGCTAACAATTAATGGTTTATGGAATGCATAAAGTACCTTTTGATTGTCAAATATGAAAGTCCAAGCATATTGATTCCCTACTAGAACATTTTCATAGAAAAAATATAAATACCACAATCAGGTATCCTTGGCTTCACTTTCAACAATAGCGTATGCAACTAGGTACATGCCATTGCTAGCATCAATGCTAACGACTACCATATTCTGACCAGGNGGTATCCTTGGCTTCACTTTCAACAATAGCGTATGCAACTAGGTACATGCCATTGCCAGCATCAATGCTAACGGCTACCATATTCTGACCAGGGTATGNATCCTTGGCTTCACTTTCAACAATAGCGTATGCAACTAGGTACATGCCATTGCTAGCATCAATGCTAACGACTACCATATTCTGACCAGGGTATGGACCCTTGATAAAACACCTATCTAACCCTATTATTGGCCTACATGTTGTAAAAAATTCCATTTTCAATGCACCTAAATAGACATACATTCTCTCAAATCTACCTTGGTAAGTCAACTTCATACTTATAGTTGTACCTGGATTGGTTCTCCTTAATTCCTTAGCATAATCCCATAATCTCAAATATTGATTAGCATGACTGCCTTCTATCATTACCAAAGCCTTTCTTTTTGTTCTAAAGACTATACTTTTATGAAACTTCAGTTCATGATCAGTTTTCACATTTGCCACCATGGATGGCATAGGAAATTTTTCATTAGACCTAATCTTATGAACATACTTCTTTCAAATCCAATCAGAGTTACACATAGGATTTCTAAAACTAGTTGCGCAACTATAATGATCATAAAATGTTTTCACTTGCAAAGTGTACTCATCATTCATCATGGAAGCATATATCATCCACTTGCATCCTTCTCTGCAAACTACTTTCACCCTGGTGTTTTCATTTTTAACCAGTTTTATGTTCTTCCTTTTCTTAATTGCATACTCTCTCAATGCATCCTTAAAGATCTTAGTGGAATCAAAAACTATGCCTAGCTCAAATTCCAAATCCCTTATATCTATTTTAGGCCTAAACTCTGGATATCTAGGCCTCTTGGGACCCTTGTCATCATCAGAGTGGTTGTCAATACTTTGCAAGTCATCAAATTGTTCATAGTCATAATCATTATCCTTAATTAGTTCATCTGCAAACTTTCTAAAACCTCCTTTCTTGTGTAACTTTTCATTTTTTTCTTTATTCATATCAGTTTCAACATTTTCTGATCCAAGACCTTCCCAATCACCACTTGTTTCAACAATTTTTTACATAAAATTCATCATCACTCATACCATAAGCACTATCATTCAAGTNTTCATATCAGTTTCAACATTTTCTGATCCAAGACCTTCCCAATCACCACTTGTTTCGACAATTTTTTACATAAAATTCATCATCACTCATACCATAAGCACTATCATTCAATTCTAAATAATCTAGATCTATTTCAACATCCTCATCATTGTTAATCTCAGTTTCTACTCCCATGAGCTTCAACTTCCACAACAACCTCAAACAAATCATATCCATCTTTGTTTTCTTCCCCCACATTTATATTCATGTCCACGTATCGATCATCCAAAACATTCAATAGTGCAGAAGTATAGCCTACTTGGCTCTGAAACATTACTTTATCTTTTTACCCTAAGTATACTTCTGCAACCTTATCTAATGATAAACAATCAATCATGTCCATTAAATCATCGTCACCATTAATTGAAAGCAACCCATACTGTAGATCAACCCCAGAAAATCTATAATAAAAGTTGGTACATTTCGTGTACCCTAACCTCTTAGCTATCTCTTCTATTTCAAGTAAAGATATCATGTCAGAATCACAATTCTCAATCACAGCAAAATCAATCCCAACATACACTATCCTAGGGGTATATCGAAAATGACCAGCATATCAAACTTTTAAACTAAATATCACTACTACTGTCTCTGCACAAAGTTAAGAAACCAAAATATTTTACTGATTAGTGCATTGATATTTACATAATTAAATCTAGGACCACTAACATGATGTTTACATAATCAAATTTGGGACCACTAATATGATTTTAAATACATAAATCTGGGACAAAGGAACATGCTAAGAAAGCAAAAATCAAAATATTCCTCCCACTAAGAATGCAAAGTGAACAATAAAATATGATGCTCATGAACAAGAAAAGTCTTGGTTGNCTATGCTATATTGCATCAGTAAATTCAGTCCATCAAACAAAGCCAAACACTTTGCTTTCATATTAGTGATTTATGCTCATAACTTTTATCTATATTTTCTTTTATTGTCTTTTGGGGTTGATATTTTCGATAACAACAATTACAAAGTTTTGTTTTTTTGGTAAGACAATTTAATATATATGTCATGGTTTAATTCAAGTATGAATTATTAATTGATTTAACATGTTATATGCTTGTGTTTATATATAAGTAATTGTGATTTGAGAGGGTGGTTTAAATGTGTGAGTGTTTGATGAATGTTTGGAGTTGTTTGTTATGTAGATGGAAAATGAGGATGACAATGTTGTTGAGGTTGGGGCTAAGAAAGGTGATGGGCCATGACCGTTTAAAAATGAGCCCATTTTTATTGAATTGATGGATTTAGAAGTACCACGTCGTCCTAAAGACACGTCTACATTTGAAAGGGATGCTTGAAACAAAATCTTAGTGCAACTAAACACCAAGATGGGATATAATTACAACTTTGAGCAGCTGCAAAACAAATACAATACTTTGAGAACAACGTACAATGCATTGAAGAAGTTATTGAATGAAACAACTAGAGTAGGATGAGGCCTAGAGAGACAGAAAATTACTTTACCTAATGACGTCTAGAAGAATTTGTGCAAGGTAGCCAATTATTTTTAAAACTCTCAAGCATTATTATGTCTATATTTGTCAAGACTTTAGTATTCATTAGTTTTCATCCTTGTTAGGTGAATAAGCATGCTAGATAATTCAAGAAAAAGGGTTGCCCGTATTATGACAAGCTTGGTAGAATTTTTGGTAAGACAAGTGCAACTAGTGAGCATGCTCACCCTTCAACCCTACCTCCATCTGATAGCGAATAAGAGAAAGACCCCATTTTTTATCCTACAAATGAGGTTGATAAAGGCCCATCCAACCATTCTCGTAGTAGGTCTGCCACTCCAACATGTAGTCGGCGTAGGAAGAAAAGTAGTGCTATGGTTGGTCTTACAGCTGCCCTTAATGTGTTGGTTGAAAACTCAAAGAAAAAAAATTTAGTATTTAGAGTACAAGATGTCATAGTCAACGGGGGCAACATCTTTGTATGTGNTTTTATTGTGGTCTGCCCTTTACTCGTTTTCCCAAGTACTGAGTGTGTGCTTGTGGATATTGATTTGAGATTTGAATTCCTAGGTTGGCGAGCACTCTTTGTTGGTGGAGACTTATCGTTGTTTTGACTTTCTTATGGGGAGCTTATCTCTTGCCTTAAGCCTTTAGATAGGGCTCCTTATCCCACTTTCGTTAGGATTTCTCATTCTAGGCTATTTTGGATATCTCCTTCCACCCTGATTAGGAGACTTTATCCCAATCCTATTGAGACTCCTAACTTGATTAGGATGCTACCAAATCTGAAACTTTGGCAATAAATATGGTCCCTTCACATCAATTCTCCCAACTCAATCTGACAAAGAATAGAGATAGGTGAGATGTCAAGTGGATTGGGACTCTAGGAGCAGGCCTTAGGTAAGGCAACACTAAGAGGTGCCACAAAAGGCGCAAGTGAGGGAGCCACAACAACAGCTGNCTCATTCTAGGCTATTTTGGATATCTCCTTCCACCCTGATTAGGAGACTTTATCCCAATCCTATTGAGACTCCTAACTTGATTAGGATGCTACCAAATCTGAAACTTTGGCAATAAATATGGTCCCTTCACATCAATTCTCCCAACTTAGTCTGACAAAGAATATAGATAGGTGAGATGTCAAGTGGATTGGGACTCCAGGAGCAGGCCTTAGGTAAGGCGACACTAAGAGGTGCCACAAAAGGCGCAAGTGAGGGAGCCACAACAACAGCAGGTAGTAGAGTAGGCACGAGCATGGGCCAGGGTGCCAAGGTAAGCAGAGGCACCGTAGATAAGGGCACCTTGGAGGTAGGCATAGGCAAGGGCGCTGCAGGCATCTTGGAGGAGGGTGCAGGTAAGGGCACTATAGGGTGAGGGTGCCATGGAGGTAGGTGTAGGCAGAGGCACCACTGTCATGGATGAGGGTGCAAGGGGTGCCTAGGCAAGCATGGGCACATGGGTTGGCGTAGGTAGGGGGCTAGCAAAGGTGCATGGGCATAGGTGGCAAGCATTACGACGTAGGTAGATGGGCTAGATGCTAGAAAGGAGTTGTACGCGGAGCTAGTCACTAGGCAAGCAGTGACAGGTGATGAAGGCGCTAGACAAACTGATCACTGGACTGCACTTCAACCTACCATAGCTGGAGGAGTTGATTTCTGTTTATAGGAGGAGAGTGGACTATTGAGGAGGACCAGACTTTGGTTCCCATGGGATGGGGCATAACCAAGAGGATATGTATAAATTCTACCCCCTTTCACCTTCACTATATTTTTAACTCCTTTTTAGGATTGCCAGAGTTGTCGGTAGATCAAGAGGGAAGGCTTTAGACTGTGAGGGATCACCTTGTAAAGGAATATGAGGCCCTTATGTTTAGAGAGGGTCAAGCTGGGGGTTCCCCTTTTGGAGATGATTTACCTTCTTCCTAGGCCCATGACTTTTCCTACAAAAGAGGGGTATTTTATCTTTATGGTGACTTTTTGACAATATTTTCAACTTTGAAAGCTTACTCCCTTTATTCTGGTTCCATAATAAATTGATCCAAGGTGGAGGCTCTTTACTTTACTAGGGTTGTGCAAGTGAATGCTCCACCTGAGAGGGTAAGGCTAGATAATGCTCCTATAGGGGCTCAGTAGGTGACTCCTCTACTTATTCTAGTTGTCCAAGCACTTTCTCTGGCTACCTCTCCAACTAAGGCATCTTAATAGGCATGAGTTCAATCTCCAGAATAGATTAGGATGTCATATGTTCCTTCTATGTCCATGCTTCAAAATGTGAATGTAGCCAAGGAGCGGATTTTGAGGTTTGTGATGCTCTTGGATATCGAAAAAGTCAGCCATCACGGTATTGGTAGTGTTATCAACACCATAATGGAGGGATTAACCCCGGTAATCATTTGTGCTTATATGGAATTTCATTTTTTTTATGTTCTTTGATGACACTAACCTTTTCCTCTTTGTACATGTTCTTAGGTGTCCACAGCTGCTACATGCCTTTTGCGAGGGCTACCCACCATGATCATGTATCGAGGGTTCTGAAAAAGATAGACACGCTTTTATCAACCTGCAATAGAGTTTCTAAGCTAGAGGCTAACAATGAGGCTGTCCATACGAAAGTAGAGGCAAAGTTGTAGGTAACCAATGAGAGGACCACCCGAGTTATGNAAAGATAGACACGCTTTTATCAACCTGCAATAGAGTTTCTAAGCTAGAGGCTAACAGTGAGGCTGTCCATACGAAAGTAGAGGCAAAGTTGTAGGTAACCAATGAGAGGACCACCCGAGTTATGGTAGATTTGTAGACAACTCATGAGAGGGCTTCTAGATTTGAGGTAGAGCTACATTCGGCCAATAATAGGGCTTCTAGAGTAGAGGCTCAATCCTTGGAGATGGAGAGGAGGAGGGAGGATGATCTATAGGATAGCACTACGATGATCTTTGTTGATGGCTACGTGGAGTTCAGAGAGAATTCAGTTGCTTTCCCCAACATGGACTTCTTGGGATTCGTTCCATATGGGGAGTTGGATGTTGATGGTGAGGGCTCTAGTGATGAAGAGTCAGATGACGACAAGGAGGGTGACAACAGTGAGAGCAATCAGAGTTCTGAGGATATTTTATGTTTTTTTTTTTTTCTCTTTTTTTGGTAGGTAGGTAGCGTTAGACTGTGCTTTGACTTTTGCGGAAGTAGCTTTTGTTTCCAAACTTCTTATGAAATGAAAAACGGGGCAAATTTGAAATAAATTTCCAAAAATTTTATTTGATAACTGCTTATAATAAACAATGGTGGGTGACAATCCCAAAAAACTTTATTTGGTAATTCTAAAAAAATTACAAGTCTAGGTTTAAGACTAAATAAAATCCTAGACTTTTATTACTCTAGCTTCCCTCTCACTATTGGTAGTACCTCTTTAGATGTTCAACATTCCATGGATGGGCTAAGACCTTTCCTTCAGAATTTTGGATTCTATAAGTGCCCAGCCTCAAAATTTTCGTCACAGTGTATGGCCCTTCCTAGTTTTGTACTAACTTTCTCTCACGTGAGTCTTTAGTGGCCAATATCACCTTCTTAAGGACTAAGTCCCCAAGTAAAAAGGAGCGAGACTTCACCCTCAAGTTGTAGTACTTGGTCATGCAGCGCTTGTATTCTAAATTTTTGATCATTGCCATATCTCTTTCCTCCTTTATTAGGTCGAGGTTGACACAAATGCCTTCTTCATTGGTGGATGGGTCGTGGTGTTGGATCCTGAGTGAGTGTACCTTGATCTCAATAGGTATGACTGCTTCTATCCTAAAGAGGGAGAAAAAAGTCTCGCTAGTAGGGCTTCTTGGCATTGTCTAATAGGTCCACAACACTCCGGGGAACNCCTTCTTCATTGGTGGATGGGTCGTGGTGTTGGATCCTGAGTGAGTGTACCTTGATCTCAATAGGTATGACTGCCTCTATCCTAAAGAGGGAGAAAAAAGTCTCGCTAGTAGGGCTTCTTGGCATTGTCTAATAGGTCCACAACACTCCGAGGAGCTCCTCCACCCATAATCCCTTGGCACTTTCCAATCTAGCTTTCAGATTGCATATAATGGTCCTTGCAGTGACTTTGGCTTGTCTATTTGCCTGGGAGTGGGTTGGACTAGAGTGGGGCTGCTTGATTTGGAGGTCGGCTCAAAAAACCATTGAGGAGCTTGTTGTTGAACCGCTTGCCATTGTCGCTCACTATGGAATGGGTTATTCCAAAGTGGCACACCATGGTTCTCTAGATAAAGTCCTTCAGCNATTGCATATAATGGTCCTTGCAGTGACTTTGGCTTGTCTATTTGCCTGGGAGTGGGCTGGACTAGAGTGGGGCTGCTTGATTTGGAGGTCGGCTAAAAAAACCATTGAGGAGCTTGTTGTTGAACTGCTTGCCATTGTCGCTCACTATGGAATGGGTTATTCCAAAGTGGCACACCATGGTTCTCTAGATAAAGTCCTTCAGCTTCTTATTTGTTATTTTTGTTATGGGCTTAGCTTTCGCCCACTTTGTGAAGTAGTCAATGGCTACCACCACAAACTTGCACTGGCCACAACTCATATGCAATAGAGTAATGGAAGTGAGAAACTCCTCTTGTAGAGAATGTCCTGTAGGATGACATATCTTGATGCTCTTAGCCTTAGCTTCTTGGCTTTCACTGGGTTGTTTGGAAGTGTGCCCTCTTCTGGATATGCCCAGATGGGTGTCGTCTAGTCATCATTGGTGGATGCACAGTTAACACATCCTATATCTATTCTGAGCTTGCTTGGCTCAAATTGGTGACCCATAAATGTCAGACCTGGTGTGATATCTAAGGATGATGCAAACTTGGTGACTTCATCTGCTATGACATTATCCTCCCTTGGTACATGTTAGATCTAGAAATGGTGGAACTTTTTTAGTAAATTTTGCACCATTGTTAGGTACTCCTACATCCTCTTCTCTCAGTTTGAAATCTCCTTTTACTTGGTTGACTATCAGTTGAGAGTCACTTTAGACGGTGAGGTGATTAGCCTCTATTTGAATTTTTAGCCTTAGGCCTGAGATGAGTGCCTCATATTCTACCTCATTGTTGGAGGTTGCAAAATGAATTGATATGGCGTATTTGAGGGGCTTGCCATTGGGTTTGATGAGTACTAGGCGTGCTCCACTTTTCTCATTGGTTGAGGACCCATCTATGTAAAGTCTCTAACAAGGCATGGATGTAGTCACAGCATGAAGGCATATGGAGGCACTGGTAGTTGGGGGCCCCACATGGCAGGTAGTAGGGCACCATGCTAAGGCGTGGATGAGGAGAGTGCTGAGGTGCCTAAGGAGCAAGGCACCAAGGTGGAGGTGCCTGAGGAGTAAGGTGTTAAGGTCAAGGTGCCTGGGGAGTAAGACGCCAAGGCTAGGGCACCTTGGGAGCAAGGTGCCTAGGGAGTTGGGCAACGTCCCTGGTATGCTAGCCGAGAGGCTCACGAGCACTGGGGCGGTGGCCATGGGTGCTGGTTCTTCTCTGCTGCCTTTCTCCTCAGGCGGTGTGAGCTCAGCCACAAAATATACTAATGCATGTACTTTGATGGCTGCTCTTGGTCGGTACTGCACATCAAACTCGTCCAATTCAACGACCCATTTGAGGAGCCTTTGGGACACATCTATCTTTCCCACTATTCTTTTTAGTGGTTGATCCGTGACGACTATGATGGTGTGGCTCTACAAGTAGTATCGAAGGTGCCTCACTGTCGTGACTAGGGTGAGAGCTAGTTTCTCCAACTTTGAGTTCTTATCTCTACTCCTCGATAAGCCCTACTCACATAGTAGACGGGCCTTTGCACTCCTTCATTCTCCCTAATAAGGATGAAGCTTATAGCATATAGAGAGACAGTTAGGTATAGGTACAAGGTCTCTTCAGGTTTGGAGTGAGAGAGCAAAGGGGTGCGGCAAGATAGGCTTTCACTTTCTGGAAAGCTTCTTCCGTGTCTGGTCGTCACTAAAAAGCCTTCTGGAGGACTCTGAAGAGAGGTAGACACTTATTAGCAGATTTCGAGATGAATCCTTTGTGAGCTGCAACACTTCCGCTAAGGTGCTGGACCTCGTTTAAAGTGGCGGGGAACCTCATACCCAAAATGGCGTTGATTTTGTCCAGATTCGTTTCAATTCCCTTCTTGTTGACCATGAAGGCCAAGAATTTTCTTGATCCTATGCCAAAGGTGCATTTCTTAGGATTCAATTTTGTGCGGTAAGACCTTAGGATGTCAAAGGTCTCCTGGAAGTGGGTCACATGATTTGCTATGGCAACGCTCTTTACTAACATGTCGTCTACGTATATTTGTTGATATTATTATGTTGTTGTAGTAATTGATATATGATTTTGTTACAGTAAAATTGGGGCATGATATTGAATCTGATAAATGATTTGAAACGTGTTATCTTTAAATTCATGTGTTTCTTTATAATAAGTAAATTTGTACTAATTATTAGATATTCGTAAAATAATGTACACATATTGATATTTTCTGTGTTCTATTTTTAAAGTAAGCTCTATCAAATGTTTTTAATATTGATTGTGGGTGGCGCTAACTAAAACAAAAAGAAAAAAATTGCTACTTGAAATATTTGTATGAAAATGAAAATATTTGTATTACATGATTAATGTTCGATTTTGTGTTGTATAATATCTTCAGGTTCGAGTTTTGTCCATTTTTTAAGGTGGTTGTTGAGATTTAATATATTGGGCTCAATTCTTTGGGTGCTCGATTTTTAAGGTGCACTGTGCCTGCCTTTAGACACGGGTTATTACTAGAATTTTCATTTTTCATTTAGGTAATACTTTGTTAGTCATTTATGTAAACTGCGGATGTATTAAAGGATGCATTTTAGGCTTTCAATTTAGTTCGGGTCCAAGTTTAATACCAGATTATTTCATGTTCACGATCAATATTTAGTGTTTGATTATTTCGTGTGTGTCTATGTTTAGTGTTTGATTGTTTCGTGTTCAAGAACAATGTTATTTTTTTTATTTAATTGCACAATTTCAATCACGGATTATGGGAATAGTTTAGGGTTTTAGCTTAGTACATGTCTGAGTTCAGTGCTTGATTATTTCGTTACCAAATTCAATGCTCGATTTTTTTAAAATTGCATCATGCCTTTAGGCGCGGGTTACCCCTAGTATATATATATATATACACCATCCAAACNAAGCAAGATCTCATTTTTCATTCCTATAGGGGGGGGGGGGCGCTAGGTTAGATACGGCATCAAGTTTAGCTTCTTGTATTTATTGGTGAGCTCCCCTTGTTTTAAAAATCTTCTCCCTTCCTGTAACACTCCGCATTTTATTTTATATATATGCATATAGATATATATTAAATAATTGTTGTAAAAATGGGGATAGGTGTAGCGATGTGTGTTTGAATTTGGTAGATTGGAAATGGAAAAAGGGATGAAATAGTGAACAGTGCACGTAAACTGTGCACTGACTGCAATTTCAAGCCCAATTTAGACCTTGATTTAGTCAATATCTCTTAAAACTCAAAACATGAAAGTTGTAGAGTTCTTTCTTAGCTTTCCATAGCATCTTGAATCATCTCAATCGGAGCTCGGATGAGAGAGTTATGCCCCGATAACGAAGTAATATCGAAGCAGCCCATGAACAGTAAAAGAAAAAAAAATTGGGATTTCTGTGTTTAAAAACACAGATTTCAGCCTTTACTCTCATTTCTCTCATTCCACTCTCAACCCACTTCTCTTAGGACTCTAGAGGAAGAGAGAAGGATAAAACACAAGATCAAGAGGAGATCTATACTTCAAAGAAGATCAAATCTTCATCTTCTTCACACTAAACCTAGGTTTTTAAGAACATTGAGGTAGGGTTTTCTTCCATCCTTGTCCATTGATGTTAGGGTTATTATACATGTAGAATTTGGCTCTTAATAGTATGTATTTGTTATGGGTTCCTTGTTCCTTGGTATGTTTACAAACATTCCCATGATTTGAACAAAATGATGGTTGGAAATCCATCAAACTCTAGTTTTTGGGGGAAATATGGATTTTTCTCTATATCTTCACATCATCTTGATTTCGAAAATTCTAGAACTTTGTGTTGGGTAGTAAAATGATTGTATTGATGATCTCATGCTTATTTCCTTTAAACTTGTCTCTTGTTACATGATTTGCGAAATGGGTATATTTTCTTAAATTGTTCTATTATGTATCTTGCTTGTGAAAATTTGGGGAAACATCATGGAATTTGCTTGTATATGAGGTTGAGTATATTGTTGGTATGTCACTCTTGTGTATGGTGTTGTGAGGGACTTGGATTACCTTCGAAAACTGCCGTAGAGCGTTAGAGGTTAGTCTATCCCAATGGGGGGTGAGATGGCTGCCTAATGCTCGTAGTGGATCACTGTGGTGACAGTGACCACTATTGTTCACGGATACCGGGGAAAAGGGTTAGTATACTAGACACCTTGGAAGGATCTCGTCAAGGCCGTATGAGACGGTACATGCCCTTCCTAAATTGGTCTGTGATTGTTAGTGGAAATGGGTGAACGGGGTAGACTCGTCGGGTAGATTCATGAGAAGCGACAACCTACTTGAGTGGTACCAAATAGAAATTTTTGTTCATTGTACCAAATATTATTTCTCCAAGAGTTTCGGGTAGTATGGGATGCCGCGATACCTTGTGGAAATGGTGTATGGTGGAGTGGATTATGTTG
>CAUOFW020001803.1:625058-764336 GCA_963454935.2 Ilex paraguariensis
TTGGCTCTTAATAGTATGTATTTGTTATGGGTTCCTTGTTCCTTGGTATGTTTACAAACATTCCCATGATTTGAACAAAATGATGGTTGGCAATCCATCACACTCTAGTTTTTGGGGAAAATATGGATTTTTCTCTACATCTTCACATCATCTTGATTTCGAAAATTCTAGAACTTTGTGTTGGGTAGTAAAATGATTGTATTGATGATCTCATGCTTATTTCCTTTAAACTTGTCTCTTGTTACATGATTTGCGAAATGGGTATATTTTCTTAAATTGTTCTATTATGTATCTTGCTTGTGAAAATTTGGGGAAACATCATGGAATTTGCTTGTATATGAGGTTGAGTATATTGTTGGTATGTCACTCTTGTGTATGGTGTTGTGAGGGACTTGGATTACCTTCGAAAACTGCCGTAGAGCGTTAGAGGTTAGTCTATCCCAATGGGGGGGGAGATGGTTGCCTAATGCTCGTAGTGGATCACTGTGGTGACAGTGACCACTATTGTTCACGGATACCGGGGAAAAGGGTTAGTATACTAGACACCTTGGAAGGATCTCGTCAAGGCCGTATGAGACGGTACATGCCCTTCCTAAATTGGTCTGTGATTGTTAGTGGAAATGGGTGAACGAGGTAGAATCGTCGGGTAGATTCATGAGAAGCGACAACCTACTTGAGTGGTACCAAATAGAAATTTTTGTTCATTGTACCAAATATTATTTTTCCAAGAGTTTCGGGTAGTATGGGATGCCGCGATACCTTGTGGAAATGGTGTATGGTGGAGTGGATTATGTTGGAAATTGTTTGTCAATTAAACGTGGTTTTATTCTCGTTCAAGTCCTTATTATTGTACAAACTTGAGATCTCCTTTAAAATGTCCTTACTTTACTTTAAAATTCATTTATATGTATGTGCGAAACGTGACCTACCTGTTTTACTTGATTTCAAAACCTTGAATGGGTTTGGAAGGATCCTCCTACAGAGCCTTGTGCTCACCCCCCTACTTCCCCACCTTTCAGATTTTGCCTTTGACGAGGAGCTGGGAGTCGAGGGGCCGACATATTTGGAGACTCCGATAGAAGGGAGCGTGGATCCCGAAGTGAATGCTTAGAGCGACCCCCCTTTCTTTTGTTATAGACTTGGATAATCTTTTGGGAGAATTGTATAGCCTAGTTTTTATTTTATAAATTTCGCTGTGTATTATAGTACTTTTGTGGGAATGTAAAGGCCATAACTTGGCCTATTCTTTTGGGATAACATGTAAATTGGATGGATTGATTTTATGGTAGTTAAATGGACCCGGTGTGGTCATTACAGTAGAATTGCACAGGTTGTGTTTTGGGTAGAGCTCCCCGAACAGAGGAGACTCTGCCCAAATTTTCTTAAAATATGAATGGTGGATGAATGAAACTTTTGTCGTGATGGATTTACTTAATGCTCTCATGCGGTGAATGGTTTTTAGAATGTAATGTCATCCAAGGGGGTTTTTGGGGCGTTACACACATATCAAATACAATACTTAATGCATGCAACATTCAAAATGTGTATAATATAGTTGGATTTCTACATTTTAGAAGAAAGAAATGTATCACTGTTCTTATCTTTGCACCCACACTTTTTTTTTCTTCTTTTCTTCTTTTTTTTTCTTTATTTCCTTCTTCTTCCCTTGGTTTCTTCTTCTTTCCTTTTTGGTTCTTGTTCTTGCCGAAATCATCTAGCAAGACTTCTTGTTTTTTTTTTCATGGAAGACATGCCTTNTGCACCCACACTTTTTTTTTCTTCTTTTCTTCTTTTTTTTTCTTTATTTCCTTCTTCTTCCCTTGGTTTCTTCTTCTTTCCTTTTTGGTTCTTGTTCTTGCCGAAATCATCTAGCAATACTTCTTGTTTTTTTTTTCATGGAAGACATGCCTTGCATGTCTTCCTAAGTGTAATCTTCCATCATTGCCATTTATTTTATGTATATTTATATATACATACATATGTATATATATACACACACTTCCATGTACACGCCCACTTTTTTTTATATGCATATTTATACATATACACACACACACACACACATATATATACAAAAATATTGATAAACTATTAAATTTGTATTTCAAACCACTAATCACTTCTTGCACATACTAACACATTTTATTTTTATAGTAATAAATTGATGTCACATGCTTGTCTCCTGATTAATTTCACATACGCTAGTGTACATAAAATAATAATTTCATATCACATGTCAACATTCGTATTTAATTTTTCACAATTTAAATAAAATAATTCCCCCCTATAATCATTCTTTATAAAATTATCTCTGACTATTAAAATATTCATCGTTTAGGTTCAGGTCTCATATCATTGCACGTAATTAAGTTTTGGTTGTCAATCCAATGTATGCATGTCACCTGTGAATATGCTTATTACAAATATTATATATTTGCCATGCGTGTTTGGGTCTTATAATTTTTCCCTCAGAAATTTCGTCCCCAAAATTTGACTTACCAATATGAAACAACTGAATATATTTCTTTGTGTTTTCAATTATTTCAATTACAAATCTAATGACTAAAATAAGTTCTCGCATCTAAAGCCCCATGACAAAATAAAATGCATAATTAGTTTTCTTGGGTCTCACAACTTTTCCTCTCTGAAAAGAATTTCGTCCTCGAAATTCACTTACTACACTAATGCATATAAATACATTGCTCACATAACCTGTTTTGTTGTACTCAGGCAAGACTATCTCTATAAGTTACATTAATCAAATAATTTGATAAACTTTCTTTTATGAATTTATTAAAAAAAATAAGAAAAATTCTCTTCTAGTGTTGCCAAGATAATAGAGATTAGAACCAACAATATCTATAGTTACTTTCTTGTAGAAGTTCTTTTCGAGTTAATCTTCATACTACCATTCCTGTACCACTAATTGTAATTTTCATATAAACTTTCAACGTGAATATGTCATTAAACTTAATTTACACTTTAAGCAAATATTGAATATAATGTATTACATAATCTCAACTTCATAAATCATAATTTAAGGTACAATGGGTTGCCACAAAAACTACATCATTTATCACAAAATAATATGTATACAATATATCATTCGCAAACATGATCTCAGTAGTCTACTTACCATTGTCAATCATTCGACTATAAAAATAATCTTTGTATCTTAAGTATAACTGATGAACAATTGGATGACCACTATTACTATTATATAAATAACTAAAATATTTTTATTTCAATAACAAACACCAAACTCTTAATCATCAGGCCACAAAGTTTTTCTTTCTTCAACATTTTTCAATGCAATTAAATTGACCTTCATATTCAATTTATATATATATATATATATATATATTAACCAAAACAAATTTACCATCTCATTTCTACGACCATATTCTCACATAAAATATCACACCAATCCCATGATTTATCAAAGGAGATTCAAGTAAAACATTTGAATTATTCATCTATCAAAGTAGTAATTTGTTGCTAATATCACACTTACACACACTACTCAATCTTAAAATCAAGTAAAGAAATATTATCAGTAATACCAACCTCATATCACATTATAAATTTAATTCTAGTATATATATATTCCTTCTTATCAACACAATTGTATGTTTGTTGCCGATATCTTGCCCCGAAGTCATGACTACATATTCACTTTGATGTGTTTATAATCTCCTCTTTTTTTTTATCCTTAAATTTATACTTTTCTTATCTTGATATTAATACAAAATAAATGTTCCACATTAAACAACGAAAACCCATATAATATTATAATTAATAAGGAGAATAAGAAAATTTTCCAACACTAAGTGAATCAATTCTTAAAAGCATGACATCATTATTTCTACTTGCAAAGTATAAATTTCTAGTAATCCGCATATCCACTAAACAACACATATCTTACAAAATGTTCATCCAAAATATGCTTTATTCACATAAATAAATTTTCCAAACATGCATTTCCTGTACTACCTTTAACCATAATTTTCCTGTGAGAGTTTTATTTACTATAGAGATAAATTTACATACCAATTATATTAGATATTCCATTTATAACAAAACTTTAATATCTTGCATGTTCAATATAAGGTTTACAAGAATTCCTACCCAACAAAAATACAACCCTTTTAACTTCAACATATGTTTACTTACATCACATTTACCTTTTAATTGACAGCTTGATATCATTCTCCTCTTACCTTGGACATCTATACTATAATCATTTCAATATCTAAACACACCCTCATACACATAACTACACTTGTATTAAAATTCAGTAGGCATAGATATATGATCTATCTATATACTTTTTTCNGACTTGCACCGATGAAAGTGTATATACAAGTAAACGGGTCTTGCACTCGAGAGAAAATCTAACCCTTCTTGCTAAACCTTACACAAGTTTTTCATGCAACCTTGCAACTTAATCGGACCTAGGTTCAACCTTCCCGAGTCCACGCCTTANTCAAACGCCAGTTATTCAAATCCTATCAAAACATATTATTCTCCTTTCTCTTGTAATTTTATCTCAGTTGCCTCCACTTCCAAATGCATATTTGCATTAAAGTGTCACTANGACCACCCCGGATTCATTTATCTATACTCATATAACAACAACCCAAACCCATATAACATACAATTTTACACAAAATATAGTTCATATGAGTTTATTTTTTAATTCCTTGCACGATATTACATGTCCAAAAATATTTACACATGTGTCTTACAAAAACACAATTTAAAGTCACATATCGATTTTTCTTCATCAATGAGAGCCCGAGTGAGAGCCATCCACCGGCGCATGTCCCACACCTGAAATATTGTCCCCATAAAGGGTAAGTCACGCTCAATAGGGTATCTCCTAAAGAGGTTACTCCCCAACCTAGATGCATATGAAATGCTCACATGTAATTCAACAAGCAACAAATAATTCATTCAATAATATGCAATTCATAATAGAATTTTTTTTGTCATGCCATGAGATGAGACTCATACATGCAACTCAACCCCGAGCTTCCATCGGCTCCTATAACATATGTAATGCCATGCGCATAAATCTGGACATTCTAAGCCCCTGTCATTGATGTTACACATCCAATGACCATTTTATAAAACAAACCATGTGTCTTTCTTCGATACACAAATTTTGTTATCTCACCGCCGGTTCTGTGACACCAATACACTTTTTTGGACTTGCACCGATGAAAGTGTATATACAAGTAAACGGGTCTTGCACTCGAGAGAAATTCTAACCCTTCTTGCTAAACCTTACACAAGTTTTTCATACAACCTTGCAACTTAATCGGACCTAGGTTCAACCTTCCCGAGTCCACGACTTAACCACCAAGAATGGTGTTTGATCCAAAAATATGCACACACACACCCACACTCATGTCAAATGCCCACGAATGTGATATTCCCCATGCATATGCAAGTGTCATTCACACTTGCAATTTCATTATCATGTTCACATGTCATGAGCTCAACATGAACATCTTAAATATCCTTCAACTTTTTTCCATTGTCAATTACATCATAAGCATGTAACCAACATCAACTCCCAAACATGTCATAACATAATCAATGCAAATAACACACTTAATCCACATAGGCATTTCATTAAACATTTTCAAGGCATAAATATAAATNTATATATATATATATATATATATATTAACCAAAACAAATTTACCATCTCATTTCTACGACCATATTCTCACATAAAATATCACACCAATCCCATGATTTATCAAAGGAGATTCAAGTAAAACATTTGAATTATTCATCTATCAAAGTAGTAATTTGTTGCTAATATCACACTTACACACACTACTCAATCTTAAAATCAAGTAAAGAAATATTATCAGTAATACCAACCTCATATCACATTATAAATTTAATTCTAGTATATATATATTCCTTCTTATCAACACAATTGTATGTTTGTTGCCGATATCTTGCCCCGAAGTCATGACTACATATTCACTTTGATGTGTTTATAATCTCCTCTTTTTTTTTATCCTTAAATTTATACTTTTCTTATCTTGATATTAATACAAAATAAATGTTCCACATTAAACAACGAAAACCCATATAATATTATAATTAATAAGGAGAATAAGAAAATTTTCCAACACTAAGTGAATCAATTCTTAAAAGCATGACATCATTATTTCTACTTGCAAAGTATAAATTTCTAGTAATCCGCATATCCACTAAACAACACATATCTTACAAAATGTTCATCCAAAATATGCTTTATTCACATAAATAAATTTTCCAAACATGCATTTCCTGTACTACCTTTAACCATAATTTTCCTGTGAGAGTTTTATTTACTATAGAGATAAATTTACATACCAATTATATTAGATATTCCATTTATAACAAAACTTTAATATCTTGCATGTTCAATATAAGGTTTACAAGAATTCCTACCCAACAAAAATACAACCCTTTTAACTTCAACATATGTTTACTTACATCACATTTACCTTTTAATTGACAGCTTGATATCATTCTCCTCTTACCTTGGACATCTATACTATAATCATTTCAATATCTAAACACACCCTCATACACATAACTACACTTGTATTAAAATTCAGTAGGCATAGATATATGATCTATCTATATACTTTTTTCAAACGCCAGTTATTCAAATCCTATCAAAACATATTATTCTCCTTTCTCTTGTAAATTTATCTCAGTTGCCTCCACTTCCAAATGCATATTTGCATTAAAGTGTCACGAATTTAATTTACCAAACTTTTTGTTATACTGAAACCTATTCATGGGTTTCCACAATTAAATGCATTTACACTGTTGAAGTAATGCTAGAGATAAGTATCATAATTAAAAATTTGTTCCGTCTCATTTATTCACACCATCAAATTTTTGTATCACAGTTTCCATATCAGTGGTTATTATAATAATTATAATCAAATACCATATTGATTTTTCAATAATCAACTTCGCACATTCTATATAGTATAGTACACCCATAACATAATTTGTCCCTCCCTAATCAGGTTTTATCATATTACCATCACTTTTATTTTATTTTTTCGTGTTTCTTTATTTCAACCTAAATTGTTGTACCTTATTTCACATACAAACTACCCTACATAGAGACAAATTTACAATCAAGATAACCATATGTTCATTCATAGATAAATATATCAAACTTTTGTTGGATATTATGGTACCATATTCCATCCAAATTATAGATACATATTTGTCGTTAAGACAATGTCATCTCTCCACTAAGGTAATTACATTAGCCATCGTAGATAGTTTTCATATCTACACATCCATTTATCATTTTATATGGCAGGCACATTAATGCATCCATAAACCATTATATATGAAATTCATATATATATATATTGTAAAACCTGAGAAAATTTGAATTTTTATGAAAAATGGCAAAACGGTAATTAGACATTACGGTACGGGTTGAAAACCTAAATTTTTCTAGAACTCGGATGAAGAAACAAACTTCACCGTTGGTTTCATCTCACAAAATCTAGTTACCCAGTCTATTTTTGTCAAATTCTGAGACAGTTGAATTTTTCATATTTTATGAAACAATCAGGTGTTGCGTAGCCTAAATAAATGATACCGGGAATTAAATTGCGAAAAATGAAAAATAATTTAAAGTTAGTTCAAATAAAAATATTTTGAACCTAAAAAAGAATGAAATTTAATTGATTTGGAACTAAATCGGACCCAGGAAAGGTAGATGTGAGGCGCAACGTGGGCCAAGTGTCCAAGGAGTATAAATAGGGGAGAAAAGCAGATATTCTCCCTATTTGACCACCAGATTTTTCTTGGAAAAGAGAGGGAAGAGGAGAGAGAAAATTAAAGGATTCTTCAAGCTTCTCTCTACAATCTATGGCTTTCCTTTGGTCGAATCACCTTGGGCCAAGAACAAAGAGCGTTCAACTCGACGTGGGCTACAAAACTATACCAAACATTGAAGGTTTGGACGAAGTTCTATGATGACCCAAAATTTGGGTATCCGTAATTACCCCGTTGAACACCCATTAACCTGCGAAATACCCTTGAATATTGTGTAACTCGATACCAAGCCGTTATGCCCCATTTACCGGGATTTACAACTTAACAAAATTCGGGCAGAGTCTCTTTTGAACGTGAGCTCTACCCAAAACACAACATGTGCAACCATATAACATTGACCACCCCGGATTCATTTATCTATACTCATATAACAACAACCCAAACCCATATAACATACAATTTTACACAAAATATAGTTCATATGAGTTTATTTTNCCTAGGAATGATGAGAATGAAAAGGGACAAAGTCAGAACGAAAGGATTGAGAAAAATAATTTTCTCCCTTTCCAGCAAGAAAGAAAAGGGCAATTCTAGGAGCAGCGCTTTCGTGATATCCAGTAGGAGCTCAGCCACAAGAAGGAAGCTGTGAGGGGTAAGGCCCCAATGACAATGGATGCATTGGTGCAGCAAATCGAGTTCCCATTCACTACTTGGGTGTTGCATTTTCCCCTTTCTTCAAAGTTCAGAATGTCCCAGATAGAGACATTTGATGGGACTAAAGATCCAATGGACCACCTCAACACCTACAAAAATCAGATGGAGCTGCATAGATATTAGGACACTGTGCGATGCCAAGCCTTCGCCATCATGCTAAAAGGATTAGCCCTAGCCTAGTTCAACAGACTTCCCCCAGTGTCAATCTCTTCCTTCAAGGAGCTCTCCATATTCTTTATGTCATATTTCATAGGGGCTCGGACCAATCGAAAGCTGAGTTACTACCTGTTGAATGTGAAACAGGAACGCAATGAGAACCTACGGTCTTATGTCCAAAGGTCAAACTCAGAATCGCTGAAGGTAGATGTTCCAAATGAGAAGTTCATTATCATTGCTTTCATTGCTGGGTTAGGAGTGCAGTCGAAAGATCTGATGTTTTGAATATCAAAGAACCTGCAATCAAGCATGGTAGAGGTGCTGGCAAAAGCAAAAAAATATATTAATGGCGAGGAAGCCCTCATCTCAAAGGTAGGGAACTCCTCCTCACAGAAGAAAAAGGTAAAGAAAGAAAAGAAGAGGGATCAAAGAACCAGGAAAGAAAGGGGACAAGATAGGTCTCCAAGAAGAGACAAAAATTATTTTTCCAAAAGAAGGGGAGATGTCAGAGATTGCCTAGGTCCTCCATAGCCAGAGTTACAACCGAGGTACGCACCTCGGTAACTCACTCCACTTATCGCAACGATATCGTAGATCCTGTATGAGGTATAGAATGAGAAGTTCCTTAGATGGCCACCTCGGATGTAGGTGGTTCCGACAAAAAGAGATCCCACCAAGTACTGTGAATACCATAGAGACCATGGCCACCACACCGATGATTGCATTCAGTTAAAGAAAGAAATTGAATTCCTGATCCAATAAGGGTAGCTGAGACATTTTGTGGCCAATGACAATCAAAATCGAGCTCAACCACCTTTAGTACCTCAACAACAAGTATTTGCACAACATCAGCAACCTCTGGGAGAGATCAAAGTGATATTTGGAGGATTTATAAGAGGTGGAGAATCCAGTTCAGCTAGAAAAGCTCATATGCACAGAATCAGGATGGATGAGGCGCTAGAGGTATAGACCATGTCTAAGGCACCACGACTGAGCGTAGTTATCCCTTACTTGGATTCAAACCTAGAGGGTTGCCAACATCCTCATGATGATCGCTTGGTGATAGGAGCCATCGTCACCAACAGAACTGTCCATCAAGTTTTGATTGACAATGGGAGCTCTGCGGACATCATCTTTAAGCCAACATTTGACAAAATGGGTATAGGAAGGGAAAAGCTCAAGCTAGTAAGTACCCATTTGTTAGGACTCTTAGGAGAGAGGGTGTTCCCCCTGGGCTCAATACAACTCGTGCTCACAATGGGGGACCCTCCCTGTTAGGCCTCCACTACTGTGAAGTTCTTAGTAGTTAATGCAACTTCGGCGTACAATATGCTGCTTGGGAGACCTTCCCTCAATGCAATGAGGTCTATACCTTCTGATTATCACTTGGTTAAGAAGTTTCCTACATAAAATGGTGTTAGTGTGGTCTGAGGAGACCAGTGTGTGGCAGGAGACTGCTACATGGCATCTGTCAAGAGGAAAGAAGTCAAAAATATTCAACTGGAGGAGCTTGACATGAGAAACGAGCTGGGCACTAGATCAACACCATCAGAAGAGATGGAACCAGTTCAGCCTGATGAAGAACCAGAACACCTCATCTACGTAGAGACCAAGCTGAGCAGAGATATTAAAGACCTTCTCATTCAGTTCCTGAAGGAAAATATAGATGTGTTTGCTTGGAAGCAAGAAGACATGGAGGGCATTGACCCTTCAATCATCACACATAAGCTCAGTGTGAATCCCATTTGCAAACCCATTAAAAAAAAGTGAAGAAGTTTTGTCACAAAATGCCAAAAGGCAATCAATGAGGAAGTCAACAAACTTCTTCATGACAAAGCTATTAGAGAAGTAGACTACCCTACCTGGCTGGCGAACGTGGTCCTTGTCAAGAAGACTAATGGCAAGTGGTGACTCTATATTGACTTTATAGACGTCAACTGAGCTTGCCCCAAAGACAGCTTCCCCTTGCCATGGATTGATCTGAGCATGGATGCCATCGCTAGACACGAGCTTCTCAGCTTTATGGATGCTTTCTCTAGATACAGCCAGATCAGGTTAGATCCCAATGATTAGGAGAAAACCTCCTTCGTAATTGAGCAGGGAACATACTACTACCAAGTTATGCCTTTCAGGCTTTAGAATGCTGGAGTCACTTACAAGTGCCTGGTAAACAGAATTTTGCAGAAGCAAATAGGGATATTCATGGAGGTCTATATTGATGATATGTTGGTAAAATCACTAAAGGTAGAGCTCCACATTGGGCATTTAGCAGAATCATTTCAGGTCCTCAAGGAGTACAAGATGAAGCTCAACCCTGCCAAATGTGCCTTTGGAGTATCTACGTGAAAATTTCTAGGCTTCATAGTCAACAATAGAGGAATTGAAGCCAATCCAGAGAAAGTAAATACAGTAATGGACATACAGCCGCCATCCAATACAAGGGAGATTCAATGTCTAACAGGGAGAATAACAGCTTTAAGTTATTTNCAGCCAGATCAGGTTAGATCCCAATGATTAGGAGAAAACCTCCTTCGTAATTGAGCAGGGAACATACTACTACCAAGTTATGCCTTTCAGGCTTTAGAATGCTGGAGTCACTTACAAGTGCCTGGTAAACAGAATTTTGCAGAAGCAAATAGGGATATTCATGGAGGTCTATATTGATGATATGTTGGTAAAATCACTAAAGGTAGAGCTCCACATTGGGCATTTAGCAGAATCATTTCAGGTCCTCAAGAAGTACAAGATGAAGCTCAACCCTGCCAAATGTGCCTTTGGAGTATCTACGTGAAAATTTCTAGGCTTCATAGTCAACAATAGAGGAATTGAAGCCAATCCAGAGAAAGTAAATACAGTAATGGACATACAGCCGCTATCCAATACAAGGGAGATTCAATGTCTAACAGGGAGAATAACAGCTTTAAGTTATGTTGTGTACAGATCAAGTGATAAATGNTGATTATCACTTGGTTAAGAAGTTTCCTACATAAAATGGTGTTAGTGTGGTCTGAGGAGACCAGTGTGTGGCAGGAGACTGCTACATGGCATCTGTCAAGAGGAAAGAAGTCAAAAATATTCAACTGGAGGAGCTTGACATGAGAAACGAGCTGGGCACTAGATCAACACCATCAGAAGAGATGGAACCAGTTCAGCCTGATGAAGAACCAGAACACCTCATCTACGTAGAGACCAAGCTGAGCAGAGATATTAAAGACCTTCTCATTCAGTTCCTGAAGGAAAATATAGATGTGTTTGCTTGGAAGCAAGAAGACATGGAGGGCATTGACCCTTCAATCATCACACATAAGCTCAGTGTGAATCCCATTTGCAAACCCATTAAAAAAAAGTGAAGAAGTTTTGTCACAAAATGCCAAAAGGCAATCAATGAGGAAGTCAACAAACTTCTTCATGACAAAGCTATTAGAGAAGTAGACTACCCTACCTGGCTGGCGAACGTGGTCCTTGTCAAGAAGACTAATGGCAAGTGGCGACTCTATATTGACTTTATAGACCTCAACTGAGCTTGCCCCAAAGACAGCTTCCCCTTGCCATGGATTGATCTGAGCATGGATGCCACCGCTAGACACGAGTTTCTCAGCTTTATGGATGCTTTCTCTAGATACAGCCAGATCAGGTTAGATCCCAATGATTAGGAGAAAACCTCCTTCGTAATTGAGCAGGGAACATACTACTACCAAGTTATGCCTTTCAGGCTTTAGAATGCTGGAGTCACTTACAAGTGCCTGGTAAACAGAATTTTGCAGAAGCAAATAGGGATATTCATGGAGGTCTATATTGATGATATGTTGGTAAAATCACTAAAGGTAGAGCTCCACATTGGGCATTTAGCAGAATCATTTCAGGTCCTCAAGGAGTACAAGATGAAGCTCAACCCTGCCAAATGTGCCTTTGGAGTATCTACGTGAAAATTTCTAGGCTTCATAGTCAACAATAGAGGAATTGAAGCCAATCCAGAGAAAGTAAATACAGTAATGGACATACAGCCGCTATCCAATACAAGGGAGATTCAATGTCTAACAGGGAGAATAACAGCTTTAAGTTATTTTGTGTACAGATCAAGTGATAAATGCCAACCCTTCTTTTAAGTCTTAAGAAGGCATTCCAGTGGGATACACGGTGTGAAGAAGCGTTCAAAGGTTTGATGGGCTTTTTAAGTTCTCCCCCTATCCTGGTAAGCCCCTTGGAAAGGGAAATACTGACTCTTTACTTAGTCGTCTAAAAAAGGGAGCAAGACAGATCTCAACAACCAGTCTATTACTGTAGTAGAGCTTTAAGGGGGCAAAGAAGAGATATCCAAAAATAGAGAAGCTTATCTTAGCTTTAGTCACAACTGCTAGGAGACTTAGACCATACTTCCAGGCTCATACTATTGAGGTTCCATAGATTAGCTGATGAAGCAAGTGCTGCATAAACCAGAATCTTTAGGGAGGTTGGTTAAATGGGCCATCGAGTTCAGTGAGTTCAACATCAGGTGTAAGCCAAGAATAGTAATCAAAGGGTAGCTTCTAGCAGATTTTATCGCAGAGTTCACATCAGAAGTGCATGCCGAGGTAACACAACTGGTACCCGACCTCCCTGTATGGAAGCTTTTAGTAGATGGAGCTGCCAATGCTCAAGGAAGTGGGGCTAGGCTGATTCTGACCTCCCTAGATGGACTAGATGTCGAATACGCTCTCAAGTTTGGGTTTAAGGCTTCAAACAATGAAGTAGAATATGAAGCTGTCATTGCTGGTCTCAACCTTGCACTTTCAATGAAGGCAGAATAACTTGAGATCTACAGTGACTCCTAGCTTGTGGTAAAGCAGATAAAGGAGTCTTATGAGGCCAAAGATGAGAGAATGGTCCTTTACCTTAGGAAGGTGCAAGGCTTGATCAAGAAGTTCGTGTAAGTTAAGATCAGACATGCCTCTAGGTCTGAGAATTCGCGGGCAGATGCATTGGCAAGGCTAGCAATTGCCTCGCAGGAAAACTTGGATAGGTTGATAACAGTAGAGCATCTAGAAGAGCCATCAATAAGCAGTGAGGAGGAAGAAGTGCTCCCTGTTTTGGCCTCACCAAGCTGGATGGACCCCATCAGAAAATACCTTTAGAGTGGAACCCTGTCGGCAAACTCCAAGGAGGCTGCAAAACTGAGAACAAGATCAACCAGATTCTCTATCTTATAGGGGGGACTTGTATAAACGAGGCTTTTTGGCACCTCTCCTCAAATGCATGGGAGACGAGGACGCTAACTACATACTTAGAGAAATTCATGAAGGAGTCTGCGCTAACCACATCAGAGCTCGGGCTCTGGCAGGAAAATTTTTAAGGCAGGGGTATTATTAGCCCACCATACTTAAGGATGCCACAGACCTGGTCAAGAAGTGTAAAGTCTATCAGTTGCACGGCAATATTTCCCATTGTCCACTAGAGCTCCTAACTTCAGTAGTGAGCCCTTGGCCATTCCAGCAATGAGAATTAGACATTCTTGGTCCCCTTCCCATAAGTGTGGGGCAGTGCAAGTTCGCCATCATTAGAGTGGATTACTTCACCAAATGGGCAGAGGTGGAGCCCTCAGCAATAATCACAGAACAGAAGGCTCAGAATTTCACGTGGAAGTCCATAATTTGTAGATTTTGGATTCCTAGGGCAATCGTCTCCAACAATGGAAAGCATTTGACAACCCAAATTTCAAAAAAAATTGTGTTGAGCTAGGGATAAAGAATTACTTTTCAGCTCCAACTTACCCTCAGTCCAATGGACAAGCAGAGGTCACCATCTGAGCTATAAAGGCAGCCCTGAAAACTAAACTGGTGGTTCTAAAATGAAAATGGGTAGAGCACCTCCCAGAAATGTTGTGGGCCTACAGAACAACTGCCAGGTCAGTAACCCAGAAAACACCATTTGCTTTGGCTTTCGGAACTGCAACAACAGCACCTGTTGAAGTTGGACTTCCATCTCCCACGGTTGAATTCACAGAATCCAAGCACAATGATGAGTCACTTCTGCTAAATCTTGACCTCTTGGATGAAAAGAGAGATAGAGCTCTACATCGTATGAAGAGCTACCAGAGAAAGACGGCAAGATACTACGACAGGAGGGTCAGACATAGAAGTTTCAGAGTTAGGGATCTAGTACTTAGAAAGCTCATGCTTGCAAGAAAGGACCCCACACATGGAAATTTGGGTCNCGTATGAAGAGCTACCAGAGAAAGACGGCAAGATACTACGACAGGAGGGTCAGACACAGAAGTTTCAGAGTTAGGGATCTAGTACTTAGAAAGCTCATGCTTGCAAGAAAGGACCCCACACATGGAAATTTGGGGCNCTTTTAGTAGATGGAGCTGCCAATGCTCAAGGAAGTGGGGCTAGGCTGATTCTGACCTCCCTAGATGGACTAGATGTCGAATACGCTCTCAAGTTTGGGTTTAAGGCTTCAAACAATGAAGTAGAATATGAAGCTGTCATTGCTGGTCTCAACCTTGCACTTTCAATGAAGGCAGAATAACTTGAGATCTACAGTGACTCCTAGCTTGTGGTAAAGAAGATAAAGGAGTCTTATGAGGCCAAAGATGAGAGAATGGTCCTTTACCTTAGGAAGGTGCAAGGCTTGATCAAGAAGTTCGTGTAAGTTAAGATCAGACATGCCTCTAGGTCTGAGAATTCGCGGGCAGATGCATTGGCAAGGCTAGCAATTGCCTCGCAGGAAAACTTGGATAGGTTGATAACAGTAGAGCATCTAGAAGAGCCATCAATAAGCAGTGAGGAGGAAGAAGTGCTCCCTGTTTTGGCCTCACCAAGCTGGATGGACCCCATCAGAAAATACCTTTAGAGTGGAACCCTGTCGGCAAACTCCAAGGAGGCTGCAAAACTGAGAACAAGATCAACCAGATTCTCTATCTTATAGGGGGGACTTGTATAAACGAGGCTTTTTGGCACCTCTCCTCAAATGCATGGGAGACGAGGACGCTAACTACATACTTAGAGAAATTCATGAAGGAGTCTGCGCTAACCACATCAGAGCTCGGGCTCTGGCAGGAAAATTTTTAAGGCAGGGGTATTATTAGCCCACCATACTTAAGGATGCCACAGACCTGGTCAAGAAGTGTAAAGTCTATCAGTTGCACGGCAATATTTCCCATTGTCCACTAGAGCTCCTAACTTCAGTAGTGAGCCCTTGGCCATTCCAGCAATGAGAATTAGACATTCTTGGTCCCCTTCCCATAAGTGTGGGGCAGTGCAAGTTCGCCATCATTAGAGTGGATTACTTCACCAAATGGGCAGAGGTGGAGCCCTCAGCAATAATCACAGAACAGAAGGCTCAGAATTTCACGTGGAAGTCCATAATTTGTAGATTTTGGATTCCTAGGGCAATCGTCTCCAACAATGGAAAGCATTTGACAACCCAAATTTCAAAAAAAATTGTGTTGAGCTAGGGATAAAGAATTACTTTTCAGCTCCAACTTACCCTCAGTCCAATGGACAAGCAGAGGTCACCATCTGAGCTATAAAGGCAGCCCTGAAAACTAAACTGGTGGTTCTAAAATGAAAATGGGTAGAGCACCTCCCAGAAATGTTGTGGGCCTACAGAACAACTGCCAGGTCAGTAACCCAGAAAACACCATTTGCTTTGGCTTTCGGAACTGCAACAACAGCACCTGTTGAAGTTGGACTTCCATCTCCCACGGTTGAATTCACAGAATCCAAGCACAATGATGAGTCACTTCTGCTAAATCTTGACCTCTTGGATGAAAAGAGAGATAGAGCTCTACATCGTATGAAGAGCTACCAGAGAAAGACGGCAAGATACTACGACAGGAGGGTCAGACACAGAAGTTTCAGAGTTAGGGATCTAGTACTTAGAAAGCTCATGCTTGCAAGAAAGGACCCCACACATGGAAATTTGGGGCCTAATTGGGAAGATCCCTACATCATCTCGAGGGTGGTCAGGCTTGAGAACTATGAGTTACAAATAGAAGAGGGGAAAATCTTACCCCATTCCTAGAACGCTGAGTATCTTAAGAAGTTTTTCCAGTGAGTTTCTTTTGTAATAAGACTACTCTTAATAAAACAAGTTTTGATTCATCCCTGTGTAACTCCTTGAAGTAGCTAAAAAGCTAACGATGAGCTCTTCAGCTCATAAAGTTAAGAGGAGCTCCTCAGCTCATAAAAATAATGACAAGCTCTTCAACTCATAAAATTACGATGAGCTCCTTAGCTCATAAAAATAACAATGAGCTCTTCAACTCATAAAATTAAGATGAGCTCCTCAGCTCATAAAAAAAATGATGAGTTCTTCAACTCATAAAATTAAGATGAGCTCCACAGCTCATAAAATAAAGATGAGATCTTTAGCTCATAAAATCAAGGTGAGCTCATCGACTCACAAAATTAATGATGAGCTCCTTAGCTTATAAACTCAAGATGAGCACTTCAACTCATAAACATGCCACATAACAAAACTCAACAAATCTACTGTTCATAAGCACAAATAGAGAACAAACATCCAATAGCCGGTAGAAGAAAGTTACAAGGTAGCATAAAGAGGTTCGTATTTTGAAGAATGAAAAAGAAAAGACAAAGGGTTCTACACTCCCCCAAGTTTCCCATTTAGCTCAATTATTTCCTCCTCCAACAAAGCATTTGCAGCTTGAAGGCGTGCATTCTCCTCCTTCAACTCATCTCTTTCCTTCTCTGTCTCTGAAAGCAATTTCAGCAGTTTTTGCCTAGTAGAAGAAAATAGAACTGCTTCCAAGGAGGACCTAGAAGAGGGAGAAGAGAAGCCACTACAAGAACCACTCCTCCTATGCTTTCTAGAAGATGTACCAACGTCCTCACCCTTATCCAATTCAGGAGGGAAAGGGTTAGGAGAGTCTGGGAAAGAATTAAAATCCAAAGTGGTCGCTGCAGCACTGAATAAGAAAAGGTTCTCTGATGTCACCAGCTCAGAAAAGGACATAGGCTCAGCATGAACTGTCTGTTCAACCTTCATTGTCTCCACTAGGTCCTGATTAGGTGCACCTGCATGGAAAAAACACAATGAGGACAAGTCATCATAGAATTTAGCCAAAGAAGGCACTTAAGACACTTACCTGTATAAGAATAACTCCCCCAAGATCAAGGGACCCTACACTCTTTGTAGTGTAGCTCAGTGGATCTCTAAGAATCCCTAGAGGCAAAAAAGAAAAGCCGAGCCCACCCCTCAGGGGAGGAAGGTAGGTTAAGGACTAGAGGTTGCAGTTTAAAACGCCTCCACTGAAAGCGACTAAAGCAGCAAACCTCATCTTCTTCAAGCTCAAAAAAATAAAGAAAATCAGCTATAGTAGGAAACTCATTATTGCCATGCAGTCTCCAGAAGATGACGAAGCTGATCATGGAACCCCATCCTCTGGGGGAAAAACGAGAAGGGCACAATCCATAATAAGCCAGGATCCACCCAATAGAAGGATGAATGGGCAAACGAAAGCCCATCTCTGGAGCTCCTTCAAAGAAACAAACCTCCCCTCGAGGAAGGTAATTGCAAGGCTTATTAGAGGATGGGACTTGTAGAGGCAAGTCCAAGTCAGGGAAGAACCACCTCTTGACCTCATCCAAGTCTGAAGGTGTCATCACCAAAGGAACTAAGTAATTGGAATGCCACTTCCAATCAATCCCAAAGGAAGATCGTTCCTTGAACAAGGAAGAAAGATGGACAGCCATTAGAAATCCAGAGTAAAGGAAAGTAAAGAAAGTGAAGCCTCCAAGAATAAAGAAAATCCAAGAAATTATGGAAACCACATAAGAACACTAAGTTTTAGTGAATCAAGAAACACACGAAAAAAGAAGTCGGTGGACCTTTAGATTTCCAAACTAAGGGGGCAGTTACTTTTTTCCAAGGTAGTTGGGCACACACAATAAAAAAAAAAAGGCAATTCCCAACTTTGCCATCACAACCTTGCCACTTCTAGGAGCCCAGGTCGTATCAGGAAGACCTCTGAGCATAGTTAACATGATCCTGTGCTAGCTCGAGCTCAAGATGAAAGCTATTGAGAAGCAGTACTCATTTGAGCCTTTGAAGACCTCGAGGCTCTACGATTACTAGAAGGGATTCAAACACTGAAGGTAACTAGTGTTAAAATTGATCCTCTTGGTGACCTTAGCACAGAAATAGAAGAATTCATGCCGATTAAAGGATCTTTGCGCATTGATTAGCCTAAAAACATTGCATATTTCATGTGCTAATTATTCTATTTTCACTTACTGGTGGGGATTAAATGATTGTAACTGCACTACTTGAGCAATTAACGAAGATATTTGATGATTGCAGATAAAAGATGTCAAATGATGTTNTAACTAGTGTTAAAATTGATCCTCTTGGTGACCTTAGCACAGAAATAGAAGAATTCCTGCCGATTAAAGGATCTTTGCGCATTGATTAGCCTAAAAACATTGCATATTTCATGTGCTAATTATTCTATTTTCACTTACTGGTGGGGATTAAATGATTGTAACTGCACTACTTGAGCAATTAACGAAGATATTTGATGATTGCAGATAAAAGATGTCAAATGATGTTTCTTAAGGCTTTCTCAAATGAGTGAGGTGATTGAGGATAAAAGAGTGGCTAGAGGAAAGCTAAGGAGTTGGAGAAACCAAGAAATCAGTCAAAATTGTAGAAACAATACCGGTATGCAGTACCGGTACGGTGTGTCCTCTATAACATACAATACCAGTATGTCGTACCAGTATGGTTTTGCCTCTAGAGTTTGGGGAACCGGTACATAGTACCGGTACTGTCTGTTGAATCTCCCCTATTTCTGCAACCATGCTCTACTGCTTTGAGGGTCCCACCAACAGGTCTCCTACACTTCTATAACACGCCCCCAACATTGTTCATCCCTTTTCACACCGCTCTGCAGACTTAGGGAGCCATGATAATCAATGAGGAGAGAGAAGAGAAGGTAAGCTAGGTGTGCAGACAAGGTCTGCACTCCCCTGTCCTGCCCATTGCTCTTGTAGCCCTATGGATGGAGATCACATCTGCAGGCTAGGCCATCACTCCATGGACATTTTTGGCAAGGGAGGACTCCATTATTCAGCATTCCATACACTACATAGGTAGGATAGAGAGAGAGAGTCTAGAGAAGATGATGAATAGTGTTCTAGAGAGATAAATTGAGATTTTTATATTTTCTTCAATACATTGTCTTGCAATCTCCTGGAAGAATCTTTAGAGCTTCATTAAATGCCATTAATGCTAGTTCCTGCAAGTTCATTGCAAGTTTATCTCGCTTTTAAAGCTTCCACCATTAATACATTTATGTTCTTCATTCCTTTCTAGTTGTAAAATGGGTATTCATTGCTTTCACTTATAGCTTTTGTTTGCTAGCATTTAGTTACTTAAGAACTTCATTCCTTTGTAATGTAGTCTCATTTCATTGTTAATTTCATCCCAAGCATGAGTAACTAAATCATTTAGTTGGCAAAACCAAGAGGAACCTTCACTTGGGGATGCCATTTCAACTCATTCTCCTCCCTTCTTTTAGAGTTCAATGGTTCAGTTTGACTGGGTTGAGGGTGGATAAGTTGGTGAGTCTTTGATATTCTATAGGCTTAGTCACGGTTTATGCTTAGATACTCACCCATCTTATCCCTAGCTTCCCACGAATCAATCAAATATTTACACTCTATTGGAGGAGGGATTCGAGTGGAGATGGTATCCCTATTGGATTAGTCAACGTTTGTTTCTCATTTCATTTTCACCAAAACACACTTCACCAAACAACTTTCAACAACAAAATATTTTTACACTTTCTTTCATCCAAAAATCACCTTCCCTTTGGTTCACATCGTTCCCCATGGAAACAACCTTGGAGTACCTCCTAGTAAAACATGATCTAGAAAAATCTCCTTGCACTTGGGGAGTATTTTTGGTCATAAACATAACACATTTCCACCATCCCATTTTTTCCACCTCCTTGCCCTTTCTTTTAACACTACTTAAGGGGAGAGTGACATTCTCCTCCATTCATATAAAATGCATTTTGGGGAATGATATTTAGGGGTTAGGGATAACAAGGAAAATAATCAAGCATTTTTGGCGTCGTTGTCGGGGAAGGCAAGTGTTGAGTCGAGAAGGTGATTTTTGGACAACAGAGGTAAGTCCCGTGATTGTCATCATGGGCTGCGGTACGTTGTTCCATGTATATATATTCTCGTTTCTNGAGAAGGTGATTTTTGGACAACAGAGGTAAGTCCCGTGATTGTCATCATGGGCTGCAGTACGTTGTTCCATGTATATATATTCTCGTTTGTGTATAATTTGATTTGTAGATAGTTTACTGCATGTGGGAAAGGGACGAACGAAACCGATTGGTTAGAAAACCCTTTGACCTCGACATGAATATTGACCAAAACCCGCCCCGAGGATGCGGGTGATAATTTTGATAATCCTGATGCCAATCCAAATGCTTAAAGGGGTGGGGGAGTTCCCGAACCTAGAATGACAAATGTTCCAAGGGGTGGGGGAGTTCTCGAATCTAGAATGCCAAATGTTCCAATAGGTGGGGGAGTTCCCGAACCTAGAATGCCTAATCCACGGATGCAATTTCCCCCTCCCGTGAATGAAGGGAATAACTTCCCAATGGACCATCCGACGAGGTCTATGAGGGATTTGCTTCAACCAACCCATAGCACCACACCCTTTTGCATCCATTTATCGGTCCAAGCTTATCTTTTCCAAGTTAAGTCAGGGATGTTGAAACTACTTCCTTCATTTCATGGGATTGAAAAGGAAAATCCCTATACCCACATAAGGGAGTTTGAGGATATTGTTACAACCTTCAATGCTAACTGTGCTATGGAGGACATAGCTCGACTTAAATTGTTTCCTTTCTCCCTCAGTGATAAAGCCAAATCATGGTTCTACGCCTTGCGACCTCGATCCATTACCTCTTAGGCTCAAATGCTCTCTGAATTCTTGAACAACTTTTATCCTCGGTCATAGAACCACTTCTTTAAAAATGGAAATTCAAAATTTTTCTGAGAAGCCCAATGAGCAATTTTATCAAAGCTGGGATCGCTACAATGATTTGACACAATCCATAGCACACCATGGCTTTGAATCATAGCAACTGGTAAGTTTCTTTTACGAAGGAATCACACCAAGCCATAGAGGATTCATTGACATGACATGCAATGGCAAGTTCTTGAACAAAGACCCTAATGAGGCCCTGGACTACTTTAGTACACTGGCCCAAAATGCACATTCTTGGAACATTAGGGATCCCAATAATGTACCTAGGATGTCCTCGGGTAGTAGTCACCACAAGGGGGAGTGATATTTGATTTGAGACACCAAGAAGACTTACTTTCAAAAATTGCAAAATTGTCAAGGAAAGTTGAGAGTGTTGAAGTCAATCGGAGACATGAGGTGTCTAATATTTCTAACATTTTGGAGGGATGTGTAATCTGTGAGAGTGTAGAGCATTCCACATCGGAATGTCCTAACATTCTAGCACTTAAGGAAGTATACCATTAGCAAGTCCATGCATTCAACCAACCAAGGCAATCATTTTCTCCCAATTCGAACACCTACAATCCAGGGTAGAGTAATCACCCAAATTTCAGTTGGAGAAATGAGAACCACATTCCTCACGGGTCAAGTGCATATTCATCTCCCATGCTTCCCAAGCAAAACCAATACCATAGCCAAGGACAAGTATCTAGCTCTCAATACCCAAGGACTAATCCACAAGGGTATCAGTCAAACCCACCACCACAAAATTTTTCTCCAAGTCCTCCTTCACAAAGTTTTCTCATGCACCGTCCAATCCATCCACATACCAACCTCCTCACAAAAGGAATTTGGAGGATATGATCCATTCCTTCATTCAAAGCCAAACCACCATCAATAACCAAAATGCCACTGCCATCAATTATATAAGAGCCCAACTCACAAAATTGACAAACTCCATAGGGGCATCTCAACAAGAAAAGGGGAAGTTCCCCGCTCAACGACAAGAGAACCCTAGGGGTCAACATGTTGTTGAGTCATCAGAGCCTCTTGCGAGCAACTCAAAGCTATCATCACCCTCCGTAGTGGCAAAAAAATTGACAAAACTATTTTGCCAATGGTCTCACCTAAGACCACATTGCCAAAAGGAAAAGATATCTTAAGTGACGCCGACAAAGGTGTAGTGAGTGAAAAGAAAGAAAGAAAGGTTGTTGAGAAAGAAAAATTAATTGATGATTATATGTTTATTCCTCCCATGCCTGTCCCTTTCCTGAGTCATTTGAAGCCACCTGTCAAGGTGGCTAATTATGCTGATATTTTGGAAATGTTTAAGCAGGTGAAGATTAACATTCCACTTCTTGACGCTACCAAGCAAATCCCATCTTGTGCTAAAATTTTTAAGTATCTATGCAACGTGAAAAAAAAGATTGAATATCCACAAGAAGGCATTCCTTACAGAACAAGTGAGCTAATTATTGAGGACCAACACTCCTCCCAAATTTAAAGATCCCAGTTGTCCAACTATAGCCATCACCATTGGAAATTGTCGAGTGGAGCAAGCACTCCTCAATTTGGGGGCAAGTATGAATCTTCTTCCCTACTCGGTGTATCAACAGTTTCAGCTTGAGGAGTTGAAGCCCACTTCAATCATGCTTCAATTGGCAGATCGTAGTATCCGTACACCAAGGGGAGTAGTNCTAGTCACACCTCCGATCATGCGACCACCCAATTGGGATCTACCTTTTGAGCTCATGTGCGACGTGAGTGATTACGCGGTCGGTGCAGTACTCGATCAGAGGGAGCAAAATAGACCATATGTGATATAATATGCTAGCAAAACACTTAGTAAGGCTCAGATGAATTACACTACCACCGAGAANCACCAAGGGGAGTAGTTGAGGATGTCTTTATTCATATTGATAAATATTACGTCCCTATTGATTTCATTATGCTTGATACACACCTTGTTGTAAACCTTAGCTCCCAAATTGCCGTAATACTTGGAAGACCNAAGAGTTGCTAACAGTAGTGTTTGCCTTAGATAAATTCTATTCTTATATCATTGGTTGGACTTTGTTGTCTTTACTGATCACTCTGCTTTGAAGTATTTGTTATCTAAGCAGGATGCAAAACTGAGACTCATTAGGTGGATACTCCTCCTACAAGAATTCGACTTGACGATCAAGGACAAGAAAGGAGTTGAGAACGTGGTGGCAGATCATTTATCCCGGCTTGTGGTGCAAGAGGCCGATGATCACATTCCTATCCTTGACTTTTTCCCTGACAAGCATTTGTTTTCAATTCATTATGTATGTCCTTGGTATGCTGATATATGTAATTATCTTGCAACAGGATAGATACCACTACAATGGAGCCCAGAAGATCGTAGACGATTTATGGCAGATGTGAAGTACTTCTACTTCGACAACCCGTATTTGTACAAGTTCTGCCCTCGATCAAATCATGAGAAGATGCGTACCTAAAAATGAACAGTAGGACGTCCTTTCATTTTGCCATTCACAAGCTTGTGGTGGACATTTCTCGACNTTGCATTTTGCCATTCACAAGCTTGCGGTGGACATTTCTCAACGAAAAAGACTTCGGCCAAAATTCTTCAATCAGGTTTTTACTGGCCCTCTCTTATCAAAGATTGTGTTTCATTTTGTAAGGGATGCGACAGATGCCAACTGTTGGGTAGTGTGACCCAAAGAAACATGATGCCCCTTTCTCCAATACTTGTTATAAAAATATTCGACTGTTGGGGCATCGACTTCATGGGTTCNCAACTGTTGGGTAGTGTGACCCAAAGAAACATGATGCCCCTTTCTCCAATACTTGTCATAAAAATATTCGACTGTTGGGGCATCGACTTCATGGGTCCNATGCCAACGGTTGGGTAGTGTGACCCAAAGAAACATGATGCCCCTTTCTCCAATACTTGTTATAAAAATATTCGACTGTTGGGGCATCGACTTCATGGGTTCTTTCCCTATGTTATTTGGTTATTTGTACATCCTCCTGGTATTGGACTATGTGTCCAAATGGGTGGAGGCTATCCCGACCAAGACTAATGACCACTAGGTCGTAGTCAAGTTTCTCAAAGAGAATATCTTTTTGAGGTTTGAGATGCCTTGTGCAATGATTAGTGATGGTGGATCACACTTTTGCAATAGGCCATTTGCATCTCTAATGTTCAGATATGACATCATTCACAAAGTATTCGCTGCCTATCACCCACAAACAAATGACCAAGCCAAGTTAGGTAATAGGGAGATCAAGAACATTCTAGAAAAATGGTCAACCCAAATAGGAAGGATTGGTCTGAAAGATTGACCGATGCCCTATGGGCATACCGCACTGCCTTTAAAACTGTTTTGGACATGTCTCCCTACTGGCTTGTCTATGGAAAGACTTGTCACCTGCCTGTCGAAATGGAACACAAGGCCTATTGGGCCATTAAAAATTTAAATTTCAACTTGAGAATGGATGGTGAACACAGGAAATTGGAAATGAATGAGTTGGAAGAGATTCGACAAGATGTGTATGAGTGCTCCAAAATCTCAAAGGAACAGGCTAAGATCTTTCAGGATAATTCCATTGTACGGGAATCATTTTGGCCCCGTCAAAAAGTGCTCTTATACAATTCTTGCCTCTCAATTTTCCAAGAAAAACTCCAATCCCGTTAGGATGGACCCTATCTTGTCAAGGTGGCCTACCCCAACGGAGCTGTTGAGATCACAAACCTTGAAGATGGCCAAACATTCAAGGTCAATGGCCAAAGATTTAAGCCATTCTTCAAAGGTTTTGAAGGAAAAGAAGTGGCGGAGGATTTAATGGATCCGGTATATCCGGACTTGGTCGAGGAGTAGCTAGTGTTTATGCTTTCTAGTGTATAGTTGCTTTTGTTTCCCTATGTTATTTTTCTCTTATGTCACTTACTTTCTTTGGTTATATAGTATTGGTTTTCTTAATTTCAGATCTTGGTGCTTTTGTCAAAAGCTCATTTGTGAGGTGCTCTCTAACTCTACTCACCTTTTTCCTGTCCTTCATTGCATATCATATTTTTTGTTGCATTGAGGACAATGCATGATTCAAGTTGGGGGGTGCGGTGCACCATTTGCATGATACACCAATGTTATTGGAATTTGTTTTTTGTGATAACAGATTTTTGTTTGCATTAGTTGCATTAGTGAAAAATATGAGAAAATGTTTGATGAAAAATATCTAAAAGTTGATCTGTATTCCCTTATGAAGAGTGTGTGGATTGGATTACATATTTATCTTTGTTGTGAACTTTGAGCACATGAGCATACCATGGAAATTGACCCTATGCATGAGTATCAAATATGTATTGATTTTTGAACTCAACTGTATGTGACCTTTGAATGTGTAATTTCAGCAATTTACGGATTGGATTCATGTTTTAGGCTTGACATAAGTAGTGGAGATGAGTAAGAACCCATGTGAGCTTTAATGTCATTCCTTGTTTGGAGGGAACTTACATTTACTCAAAGAACAATTGTTCAATGTCAAATTTGTTCAATAGTCTCATCATAGTTATTTTGGTTAGGTGCATCTGGATAGTAGACTGACTTTATTTCGATTATACAATGCCATCCCATGCATACCTGGAAGTGATTTTAGGCCATCTTTGAAATACTTTGAGCCTTAACCTTTTTTCTTGTGCAAAGATTATCCCTAGTGCCATGATTGAGCCTAATTTAAATTCATTTCTATGCCACACATTTGACCAAGCCAATGAAAATAAGAAATATCTACCTTATTTTGGTTGTTCCTTGAAGCTAAATATGAGTGATTGCAAAAAGTAAAGGAAGGGTGGTGTGGAAACTCAAACAAAGGGATGAATGATGTTGTAACTCAAAGAGTTCAATGGAAAAGAATGAAAATCCAAGAAAAGGAAGAAAATGGGTGAGAAGAAGAAAAGAATGAACAAAAGAAAAAGGAAAATGTCAAGGAAAAGAAAGAAAAGAAACAAAGAGTGTGGTGATGGTGTTAGCCTAGAAATCCCATAAAAAGGTAGATCTTTTTGAAATAAAGGTCATTCACTCGGAACAACCCTCTTTGTCATCCTATATCCTTCATTTCACTTACCTCATTACCACCCCAAGGCCTCATTACAATCCTTGAAAGTCCTAAATGATCTAGAGAAAGCATGGGGGAAGCATAATTTTAAAGAACAAGAGAAGTTGGTTTAGTTGTCTAATGCTCTAGCATTCCTTTCATGAGATTATGCCAAGGTTGTTTTATTTTTCATATATGAACTTCATTTTTTGGATTGCATGTGAGTACACTTTGTTTTGAACACAAGATTCTATCTCACATGTACACATGGAGTGCATACCAGGAAAACTAGAGTGCATTTCATTGTTTAAGAGTGACCTCTGGTGAGTTTTGCATTGAAACTGAATTTGGCATGCTATTTGAATGTGAATTGTTGCGTAAATGCTCCAATTACTTGTTCAATTCACACACACATGAGTTTGAAAATTAATGGGTAGGTGCATACTTTGGACTAGTATTTGAGACCATGGTTTTGTTCATGTGTCCTTAGTTCAATCATCTGAGAAATGTATTAAATAGCTCCATGCTTGCAGAATGGGGGAATATTGCTCAAGTTTTTGATATTTGAAATGAATTCTGAATGCCCGGGTTATTAATTATGGGATTTGCATTTTGGGTGTTCATGTTGATAGTTAAAGATAGAAATCCATTTCCGGCACGTTGAATGCATCAAAAGTTTAAATCACTTTGCAAATTCAGTAATAAATTGGGCATGATGGTTCAGATTGTGGTTTACAAGTGTAGTACAATTTTTAGGAAGGAGTAGAGGTGATAAATAGTGTGGTAGAATGTCTAAGGAGGTCCTGAGTGGAAGGGAGTGGAGATGTGTTACTCAGCCGAAGTATTTTGGAAAACAAGGCAGAGTGTATCGGTACGCAGTACTGGTACAATTTTGCATCTAGAGTTCGAGGTACCGGTACGGTCTGCTAAAATGAAAAAAAAAATTAGGGCTTTTAAATTTAATTTCTTCGGGTAACCCTTCATTTTCCCCCTCTAATCACAGATCCTAAAGTCCCTTTCTCTCACTCAAAAACCTCTCAGGCCTCCAAATTCCCCCTTCTCTCTTTCAATTCCAAATCCCTCTTTTCTTTGAGCTTTAATTTTGTGCAATCCACCCCTGTGAAAACCTAAGTGCCGAATTCCCATAAGCTTCATTCATCCCTATTTTCTCCAATCTTTCCAAGAAACTTTACATGGCTCGTCACTTGGATGTTGTTATTGAGGCCATAGACCCAATTGAGGGTTTTTTCTTGATCCTTTTTGCATTTCTTTCGATGGGGGCACTGTTGCTATGCATGGCCCGAACCAAAAAACCTAGACCCAATTCCTCCCCACCTGAGGATCCCAATAGCCGCAAGAGAAGCAGTGAAGGGTCGAGCGAGGACCCAAATGTGCAAAGGAAGAAGGCTAGGAACGAGGCACGACTCTAGTGGATTCAAGGCAAGAGTGTGACTTGTGAGCGTCACCTTGATCACCTTTCGCTGACCCCAAGGCATGAGGTTGTGAAGATCTTTGAGGGACATGGCATGAGATTTTGGTTTACACCCGTTGATGGGTATAATTTGTCACTGTGTAGAGAATTTTACCAAACGCTTAGGGTGGCTGAGGTAAACGGTGTGGAAGTTTTGAGAGCTAATGTGCGGGGCAAAATGTTTGAGGTGACACCCGATGTCATTGCCACTCTTGGAGAATATAGGAGACCACCACCATTCCCACATGTTTATCCTCACAATGTCACTAGAGCCAAGACTAGAGACCAATTTGTGGCTTTATTGTATGAGGATCCCACTCAATTTAAGGGAACTTTTCAAAGTGGATGGTTAAAGCATGTGTACGGGCTTCTAAATAAACTTCTCCATTACAATTTGCTCCCGAAGACTGTTGAAAAGAAGTTGAATTTGGAGAAGTTAACCCTTTTAGATGCTGTCATGTCAAGTAAAACGATAGACTTTGCACTCTTCATATGGGAAGTAATGAAAGACTTTGTTGTGACAGTGAAGCTGATGACCAATTTTCCATATGGGAATTTGATAACCCAGATGTGCAAGCAATTCAAAGTTAAGGCCTACGTATTTGACAATCTCACTCCTCTCGAGACCGGGGCTATTGGCAAAGCCAATAGTAGGAAGAGAAAAGCAATGAGTAAGGGAGAACGAGCTACGATGCTGGGTTCTGATGCTGAGGCTCCCTGGACATCCTCAGTTGCACTAGCACGCTCAGTCTCCCAGCGTCTGGATGCACTCAAGGTATCAATGCAGGGGATGATGGCCATGCTGAGAGAGATATTCAAGCATACCTTCCCAAGGAGGCCCACTCCAAAAGGAACCACTCTACAAGCATCAGCCCCTTCTACATCTTCCCTCTCTGCCTCCATAGTAGTTGAGGCAGATGATGATGAGGATGACGATGAAGAGGATAAGGAGTCTGGGGATGATGATGGAGAGGGTGATGACTAGGAGTTTTGCCTTTGTGATTATTGTTTTTCTTTAAGTGTTGGATTGTATAGGGTTAGGATGGGCTCGTAGGCTGTNTCTCCAAGGGTAAAACCTTATAATTCTAATAGCCTCTTTAGTTCTGTAGCTTTTTAAAAGCTCTTGGCAAAATTACTTCAACAAGAACCAAGTCCTCCTTGCGTAGGACCTCAGTTTAATATATCACTAGCTTTTCAACTTCTCCAAACTTATTTACTTCAAGAGGATCTGAAGGACCCCTCGAAGAAAGTGGGTAAGGAATGGGAATATAAAGCAAAGTGAAGCAATGTGCACAGTAAGCAAGGGAAATATACAACAAAGTAAAACAGTGTGCTCAATAACTCAAAAAAAATGGGTATTTACATTAGTAACTCAAGAAAGCAGTGTGCATGTATGTTTCCCAACAGAAGTCTAGAAGTAAAAAAAAAACCCTAAGTTTGAGAAGAAGAGTCTAGCTATTTAGTGGCTGAAGTCCTAGCAATAGAGTCAGGAGAAGAGCTTTGAAGCTCGGCAGCTGAAGTTTCCAAAGGTCTTGAAGTAGGCAAAAGAGGAGATGCCTCAAAGAGCCCAGGATCAGGAATCTCAGCTTCAGCTGTTGGTAGATTTAGAGCTCTATTCACAAGTTTAGCAGAGAAAGAAGTAGCCAAAGGGACAATAGAAGGAACGACAGGGAGCTCATCAGACGAAATAGCAAAAATAGCCTCAGAATGAAGATCTGCAAGAATGATCNGAGATTTTTACATTTTCTTCAATATATTGTCTTGTAATCTCCTGTAAGAATCTTTAAAGCTTCATTAAATGTCATTAATGCTAGTTCCTACAAGTTCATTGCTTTATCTCCCTTTTAAAGCGTNTTTTCACTTACTAGTGGGGATTAAATGATTGTAGCTACACTACTTGAGCTATTAACAAAGATATTTGATTATTGCAGATAAAAGATGTCGANTTTTCACTTACTAGTGGGGATTAAATGATTGTAGCTACACTACTTGAGCTATTAACGAAGATATTTGATTATTGCAGATAAAAGATGTCGAATGATGCTTCTTAAGGCTTTCTCAAATGAGTGAGGTGATTGAGGATGAAAGAGTGGCTAGAGGAAAGCTAAGGAGTTGGAGAAACAAGAAAATCAGTCAAAATTGCAAAAATAGTACCGGTACAGTGTGGCCTTTGTAACATACAGTACCGGTATGGTTTTGCCTTTGGAGTTTGGGGTATCGATATTGTCTAGTGAATGTCCCCCATTTCTACAACCATGCTCTACTGCTTTGAGGGTCCTACCAATAGGTCCCCCACACTTCTCTGACATGCCCACAACATTGTGCATCCCTTTTCACACCTCTTTGTAGACTTTGGGAGCCATATAATCAATGAAGAGAGAGAAGAGAAGGCAAGCTGGGTGTCCAGACAAGGTCTGCACTCCCCTATCCTGCCCATTGCTCTTGCAGCCCTATGGATGGAGATCACATATGTAGGCTAAGCCATCACTCCATGGACGTTTATGGCAAGGGAGGACTCCATTATTTAGCATTCCATACACTACACAGAGATATAGAGAGAGAGAGAGTCTGGAGAAGATGATGAATAGCGTTCTAGAGAGATAAATTGAGATTTTTACATTTTCTTCAATATATTGTCTTGTAATCTCCTGTAAGAATCTTTAAAGCTTCATTAAATGTCATTAATGCTAGTTCCTACAAGTTCATTGCTTTATCTCCCTTTTAAAGCGTCCACCATTAATGCATTTATGTTCTTCATTCCTTCCTAGCTGTAAAATGGGTATTCATTGCTTTCACTTATAGCTTATGTGTGCTTGCATTTAGTTACTCAAGAACTTCATTCCTTTGCAATGCATTCTCATTTCATTGTTAGTTTCATCCCAAGCATGAGTAACTAAATCCTTTAGTTGGCAAAACCAAGAGGAACCTCCACTTAGGGATGCCATTTTAACTCATTCTCCTCCCTTATTTTAGAGTTCAATGATTCGGTTTGACTGGGTTGAGAGTGGATAAATTGGTGAGTCTTTGATATTCCGTAGGCCTAGTCACAGTTTATGCTTAGATACTCAACCATCTTATCTCTAACNCAGGCATTAGTCTTAAGCCTAAGGTCCTCCTTAATTTTCTCCTCATTCGCCTCCAAATCTTTGATAGTAAAAGCTTGTCTTTCCACCGGCGCCTGAAGATCTTGAATTTGGGTTTGGAGGTCATTATTAGTGAAAGCCAGTTCGATGGCTTTGAGCTCGAACGCCATCGATGCTTTGGCAGAGCTCTCTAGATATCGAATTCGACTAAACAAACCCTTTACCTGAATGACCAGCGNTTCACCCAAAAATCACCTTCCCTTTGGTTCACATCCTTCCCCGTGGAAACGACCTTAGAGTACCTCCAAGTAAAACACAATCCACAAAAATCTCCTTGTGCTTGGGGAGTATTTTTATTCATACACATAACACATTTACACCATCCCATTTTTTCCACCTCCTTGCCCTTTCTTTTGACACTACTTAAGGAGAGAGTGACATTCCCCTCCATTCATATAAAATCCATTTTGAGGAATGATATTTAGGGGTTAGGGATAACAAGGAAAATAATCAAGAACGCATCCAATGCCAAGCTGAAAGTAGATTCAGACAATTTTTACTTTATAAAGGTTTTTGTTGGAATCCATGCACCAACACTAATGGCAGACCCTAGTGAAGGTAGCTCAGTTGTTTTCAAACTAGATTACAGAATACGACCTACATGCCTGACTCAGTCACCTCAACTTCATAATTAAATGCCAATTTGTGGAGACTTCGGTTATGTTTTTGAGAATTGACCCTGTTCTTAAAAGCAGAGAACTCTTTCCAGAAAACTTCTTGTCACTATGAGGGAGGTCAACTTTGCCATCCAATGATCCCTTAAGGGCATCAAATAGTAGGAAAGGGCTCTCCAAGGGTAAAACCTTATAATTCTAATAGCCTCTTTAGTTCTGTAGCTTTTTAAAAGCTCTTGGCAAAATTACTTCAACAAGAACCAAGTCCTCCTTGCGTAGGACCTCAGTTTAATATATCACTAGCTTTTCAACTTCTCCAAACTTATTTACTTCAAGAGGATCTGAAGGACCCCTCGAAGAAAGTGGGTAAGGAATGGGAATATAAAGCAAAGTGAAGCAATGTGCACAGTAAGCAAGGGAAATATACAACAAAGTAAAACAGTGTGCTCAATAACTCAAAAAAAATGGGTATTTACATTAGTAACTCAAGAAAGCAGTGTGCATGTATGTTTCCCAACAGAAGTCTAGAAGTAAAAAAAAAACCCTAAGTTTGAGAAGAAGAGTCTAGCTATTTAGTGGCTGAAGTCCTAGCAATAGAGTCAGGAGAAGAGCTTTGAAGCTCGGCAGCTGAAGTTTCCAAAGGTCTTGAAGTAGGCAAAAGAGGAGATGCCTCAAAGAGCCCAGGATCAGGAATCTCAGCTTCAGCTGTTGGTAGATTTAGAGCTCTATTCACAAGTTTAGCAGAGAAAGAAGTAGCCAAAGGGACAATAGAAGGAACGACAGGGAGCTCATCAGACGAAATAGCAAAAATAGCCTCAGAATGAAGATCTGCAAGAATGATCGAAGAAGGAGGAATATCTTGAGCCAGGATCTCAGCAGGCTAGACAGTCATTATAGCTCTGGCAGGAGTTAGCTCAAGAGCAGGAGGGGCTAAGGCACCACCCTCACCCTCTACATTGGACGTCTCTGCTTCCACCTGAGCTGGGATCTCAAAGTCAAAGTTTAGATCAGGATATACTTCTTCAGCTCGATCTTGGAAGGCAAGCCATCTGGTGGTCCATTTGGTAGTAACATCATCCATCAGCTTGGCAATCAGATCATTTTTCTCTCTGCACCTCAAGCTCACTTCGGAGAATGTCACTTGTCTCAGCCAAGAGGTCGTACTCTTTTTTCATACTCCTATAAGAGCCTAGAGCCTCAAACATCTCCTGGCTGGCCTTGGCCCAGGCATTAGTCTTAAGCCTAAGGTCCTCCTTAATTTTCTCCTCATTCGCCTCCAAATCTTTGATAGTAAAAGCTTGTCTTTCCACCGGCGCCTGAAGATCTTGAATTTGGGTTTGGAGGTCATTATTAGTGAAAGCCAGTTTGATGGCTTTGAGCTCGAACGCCATCGATGCTTTGGCAGAGCTCTCTAGATATCGAATTCGACTAAACAAACCCTTTACATGAATGACCAGCGGAAAAAAAATGCAACCAGAGATGAAAGTCAGCATAAAATGGTGGCCTAGGTGAAAATGAGACCTAAAGAGGAAGGGATCTTACAGTAGTAGCCCCATGAAGTGCTGAACTAATGGAATTTTCAAGGGGCATAACAGTAGCCCTCTGAACATCGGCTGTAGGAATGATGGAGTTAAGGGCACTAGCAGCGAGCTCAACGTTGTCAAAGAAAGAGCCATTATCTTCCTCTTCCTCGATGTACTTCCCTTTTTCAACCTTAAAGCTCATTTGTGACAGTTGTGAAAATTTATCTGATGGCTTAGAAGAGGTAAGAATGGGCTGGACAAGAAAAATTGCCTCCAAAGCCCTCTCAACCTCAGCAGAAAAAGGAGTGGTCAGATCTTGCCCAAAACTCTTCTCCTTGGCGGGCGGGGTCTCTTGGAGAGAAGAGGTCTCCACAGCATGCAGAGAGCTCGATAAAGGAGTAAGAGCCACCAGAGTTGAAGCTGGAGAAGCAGGGGGCAATCCCAACCTTGGCACCTTGGCTTCAGGAACGAGGTCGCTACCGGAACCAACCTCAGCTCTGTGCTTACTTCTGCTCTTGGTTTTCTTCTGAAGAACAACCTTGGCTTGGAGTGCTTCTTGAGTAGGCTTTATTGAAGAGGAACCTGGAAGCACAGAATGAGCCAGTAAAAAAAAAAAAACTAGGAAGGAGAGCTAAAATTCAGGAACGGACAGAGGAAGCGTTACCTGATACCCCTTCGGCACTGGCAACAGAGATGGGAATAGGGGTCTCGATCCTCACCTCAGGAAGACTGAATCCAAGCTCTACTAGAACCTGAGGCTTGATGAGCTCTGAATATTTCTCTGAATCGCAATCCATCAAGTTCAGTACAACTCGCTTATCAATAGCACTTAGTTTAGGTCGGACACCTAAAAAGCAAGACAAAGCAAGCAAAACAAAGTGAGCAAGGTAGGCTGTCAAAATTGATCATAGTTTACTCAGGCGAAAACTTACCCAGGTTGTCAGGGGCAAACCAATCCCTAAGAACGGGAAGAGTATTGGTTACATCTACAGAATTGTATTCCCATGGTCTGCCCCCCACAAAAAAGAAAAGTTTTTTTTAACCCTTGTGGGAGCTCGGGAGGTCAGAGATGATAACCTTCATTTTCACTCGCTTGGAAAATGTACAAAAAACTGTCAGAAAGGGTATACTTAGCATTGAAAAACTTCATAAGAATGGAGGGAACCCCTAGTTGATGTTTCTTGAAGAAAATGAGAAGACCCACCAGTATGCCCCAAAAGTTAGGAGAAAGCTGAGCAGGGCAGAAGTTAAAATGCTACAGAACACTCTTGATGAAGGGATGAATTGGAAAGCGAAGGCCATTCTCAATGGTGGCCATGAAAAAGTAGGTTTTCTTAGGGACTAAAGAGTCATATCGGGAAATGAGAGAATTCAAAGAGGGAAATGAGAGTTGTTTCCCATCAATCCAAAGGCATTTAAAGCTAACGGTGCATGGGACTTCAAAGTGGAGAATGGGTGCAAAAAATGAGGGAGAAAATGATTACCTGTAACTGTCAAAAGCCTGTTTGTGCGTATATCGAGGCCACCAGGTGGAGGTCTACCTTAACTCAGCCTTAGTTCAGCCCTTGTCCAAGACTGCTTGAACCAAGGGTTAGGGGGCAACTGATGGTACATGGAAAGAATTTTAACTAAGTAAGAGCTCGGGGAGTGAGGTCAGACAAGGAGGTCAGATAAGGAACCCAAAGCTCATAGGCCCAGACCTCGAGCTCCCTTCGGATGAAAGAGTAAAGGAAATGAGAAGGGAACAATTGGCTAACAGGAGGCATCTCCAAAACAACAGAAGGTAGAGATCAAGGCACAAAACTCTCAACCACCTAAGATCCTCTCCCAAAATTATGGGAAACCCTGCAGATGAAGGGCAGGGATCTCGCTGCAAATCCCTTAGAGATAGGAATCAGATTATAAATATTGGACAATGGCTTCATCGAGGAGGAGGAAACCCGATTGTATTAGAATCACTCTGTAATTTATAACAACCATCAATAAAGAACCGAGGGGCAAGAGACTCCATTTGAGAGGGGACTAGCCGAGCTCCCGAGCTCGATGAACCTCTATACTTTCACTATGCAAGTCATCCCAACTTTGAAACACTTAGATCCAGTCTCGTTTGCATAATTTATACATTCTGCTCAATCCACTTAATTAACACCATCAAATACATTTCACAAGAAATCAGAAACAAGTAATTTCTAAATACCCAATTCATGCTAGAATTGATTTTAACCCTTCTCAATACCCATTTTCCACATTTAAACTATCATAGATATGTGGCATACTATGTTCAACATGTCATGAGCACAATATGAACATTTCCAACTCCTTAATGTAATCTATATCATAAAGTATATAATTACATTCCAACATCATTATATTCCCAAATTGTCAATTACATCAAAGGCAAATAATTACAATCCATATTTTTACTAGGTATACTATAACATTTTCAATGGAACCAACATGATAAATCAACATAGACATTTTATCACACACCCAAAAAACATACAATCGTGTAACACACAATCATACCCAAATTTTCACATTTCTCATGAATTTACCAAACAAGTAAATTCTACAAACCCAATTCATGCAAGATTGGTTTAGCATATTTCTACACCCATTTCTCATACTCTTGTTACACTAAGAGTACATCAAATAAGATAATTTATCTCAAGTCATGCCACCCATATCATCTGGAACCCTAAGTTGAAAATAAATCTAATTAGAAAAAGAACCTTGCCTCTTGAAGCGTAAAACAAGTGGTAAAAAAAATCTCCCAAGACCCAAATCAAGCTTTATCCCTTGATTTTCAAAATCCCATTTTTTTAACTTCGTCAAAATTAGTGCTTCTTGGTACATAGGCGTAGCCCTCATTGCGTAAAGGAACATTAGTTCTTAGCCCAAGTTGATTTGACGAACGTAGAGCTGTAGATCGTAGAAAGAAGCTTGAAGAATCCCTTGATTTTTCCTCTCTTCTTCGCTCTCTCTTTTTTAGAAAACCTAGCTAAACAAATGCTAGAATACTTGGCCCTCATTGGGCCATACGTCCTCTTTTCCCGGGTCCAATTTCGTCCTGAATCAATTAAATTTTTACCAGTTCAAGTTCAAAATATTTTTATTTGAACTAAATTTAAATTATTTTTCACTTTTCGCAATTTAATTTCCAGTCTTATTTATTTAGGTTACGCAACATTTGATCGCCTCGTAAAATGAGAAAAAATTGACTGTCTCAGAATTCAACGAATATTGATTGAGTAACTAGATTTTGCTAGATGAATCCAATGGTGAGGTTCGTTTCTTCATTCGAGTTCTGAAAAAATTTTAAATTTTCAACTTATACTGTAGTGACTAATTATCGTTTGGCCCTTTTTTAAAAAAAAAAATTCAAACTTACCTAGGTTTTACATTCTTCCCTCCTAAAAAAGAATTTTATCCCCAAAATTCACACACACACACACATTCTACTACATGCATATGCTATAGCCATAATACACTTAATGACTATAAGAATGGATAATTGGTACGTATAGTTTCATCACGCTCTCATGTCGCCTCTCCACCCCACGGTACTGCCACAAACAGCTTCACCAGCCTCATGGTCTTGCCTTCCAAAAACTACTCTCAACTATTCAAGATATGTATCAGTCCTTCCTCGAAGGTCTCATTTGTATCAACAACCATCTCACCCCAATCCACCGCGTGCGTAGGATCTGGAGTGTACTTCTGGAGCATGGAGATGTGGAATACCACGTGAACACCAGACAAATTTGGCGGTAACACCAATCGGTAAGTGACTAGCACAAAAATATTGCATATTTCATGTGCCAATTACTCCATTTTCACTTGCTGGTGGGGATTAAATGATTGTAATTGCATTATTTGAGCTATTAACGAAGATATTTGGTGATTGCAGATAAAAGATGTCAAATGATGCTTCTTAAGGCTTTCTCAAATGAGTTGAGATGATTAAGGATGAAAGAATGGCTAGAGGAAAGCTAAGGAGTTGGAGAAACCAGAAAACCAGTCAAAATACAAAAATAGTATCGGTACGCAGTATTGGTATGGTTTTGCCTCTGGAGTTTGGGGTACCTATACACAGTACCGGTACAGTCTGCTGAATCCCCCCATTTCTACAGCCATGCTCTGCTGCTTTGAGGGTCCCACCAATAGGTCTCTCACACTCTTTTGACACCCATACAACACTGTTCATCCCTTTTCACACCTCTCTGCAGACTTTGGGAGCCATGATAATCACTGAGGAGAGAGAAGAGAAGAGAAGAGAAGCTGGGTGTGCAGACAAGGTCTACACTCCCCCATCTTGCCCATTGCTCTTGTATCCCTATGGATGGAGATCACATCTATAGGCTAGGCCATCACTCCATAGACGTTATTGGCAAGGGAGGACTCCATTATTCAGCATTCCATACACTACACAGGGAGGATAAAGTGAGAGAGTCTGGAGAAGATGATGAATAGTGTTCTAGAGAGATAAATTGAGATTTTTATATTTTCTTCAATACATTGTCTTGCAATCTCCTGTAAGAATCTTTAGAGCTTCATTGATTGCCATTAATGCTAGTTCCTACAAGTTAATTGCAAGTTTAACTCCCTTTTAAAGCTTTCACTATTAATGCATTTATGCTCTTTATTCCTTCCTAGCTGTAAAATGGTTATTCATTGCTTTCACTTATAGCTTATGTTTGCTTGCATTTAGTTACTCAAGAACTTCATTCCTTTGCAATGCATTATCATTTCATTGTTAATTTCATCCCAAGCATGAGTAGCTAAACCTTTTAGTTGGCAAAACCAAGGGGTACCTCCACTTGGAGATACCATTTCAACTCATTCTCCTCCCTTCTTTCAGAGTTCAATGGTTTAGTTTGATTGGGTTGAGGGTGGATAAGTTGGCGAGTCTTTTATATTTCATAGGCGTAGTCACGGTTTATGCTTAGATACTCACCCATCTTATCCCTAGCTTCCTATTAATCAATCGAACATTTATACTCTATTGGAGGAGGGATTCGAGTTGAGATGGTATCCCTATTGAAGTGACCTCTTAGATTAGCCAATGTTTGTTTCTCATTTCATTCTCACCAAAACACACTTCACCAAACAACTTTCAACAACAAAAGATTTTACACTTTCTTTCATCTAAAAATCACCTTCCCTTTGGTTCACATTCTTCCCCGTGGAAACGACCTTGGAGTACCTACAAGTAAAACATGATCCACAAAAATCTCCTTGCACTTGGGGATCATTTTTGTTCGTGCACATAACACATTTCCACCATCCCATTTTCCAATCTCCTTGCCCTTTCTTTTGACACTACTTAAAGGGAAAGTGACAATCCCCTCTATCCATATAAAATGCATTTTGAGGGATGATGTTTAGGGGTTAAGGATAACAAGCATTTTTGGCGCCGTTGCTGGGGAAGACAAGTGTCAAATCGAGAAGGTGAGTTTTGAATGACGGAGGTAAGTTTCGTGATCGTCATCATGGGTTGAGATACGTTGTTTCATGTATATATATCCTTGTTTGTGTATAATTTGATTTGTAGATAGTTTACTGCATGTGAGAAAGGGACGAACAAAACTGATTGGTTAGACAACCCTTATACCCCGATGAATATTGACCAAACCCCACCGAAGCACGCGGGTGATAATTTTGATAATCTTGGTGCCAATCCAAATGTTCCAAGGGGTGGCGGAGTGCCTGAACCTAGAATGCCAAATGTTCCAAGGGGTAGGGGAGTGCCCGAACCTAGAATGCCTATTCTACAGATGAAAATTCCCCCTACCGTGAATGAAGAGAATAACTTCCCAATGGACCCTCCAACGAGGTCTATGAGGGATTTCCTTCAACCAACCTATAGCACCACACCCTTTTGCATCCATTTACCGGTCCAAGCTCATCTTTTCCAAGTTAAGCCAGGGATGTTGCAACTACTTCCTACATTCCACGGGCTTGAAAAGCAAAATCCCTACACCCNAATCGAGAAGGTGAGTTTTGAATGACGGAGGTAAGTTTCGTGATCGTCATCATGGGTTGAGATACGTTGTTTCATGTATATATATCCTTATNAATCGAGAAGGTGAGTTTTGAATGACGGAGGTAAGTTTCGTGATCGTCATCATGGGCTGAGATACGTTGTTTCATGTATATATATCCTTGTTTGTGTATAATTTGATTTGTAGATAGTTTACTGCATGTGAGAAAGGGACGAACAAAACTGATTGGTTAGACAACCCTTATACCCCGATGAATATTGACCAAACCCCACCGAAGCACGCGGGTGATAATTTTGATAATCTTGGTGCCAATCCAAATGTTCCAAGGGGTGGCGGAGTGCCTGAACCTAGAATGCCAAATGTTCCAAGGGGTAGGGGAGTGCCCGAACCTAGAATGCCTATTCTACAGATGAAAATTCCCCCTACCGTGAATGAAGAGAATAACTTCCCAATGGACCCTCCAACGAGGTCTATGAGGGATTTCCTTCAACCAACCTATAGCACCACACCCTTTTGCATCCATTTACCGGTCCAAGCTCATCTTTTCCAAGTTAAGCCAGGGATGTTGCAACTACTTCCTACATTCCATGGGCTTGAAAAGCAAAATCCCTACACCCACATAAGGGAGTTTGAAGATATAGTTGTAACCTTCAATGCTAACTATGCTATGGAGGACATAGCTCGACTGAAATTGTTTCCTTTCTACCTCAATGGTAAAGCCAAATCATGGTTGTATGCCTTGCAACCTCGATCCATTACCTCTTGGACTCAAATGCTCTCTGAATTCTTGAACAAAGTTTTTCCCGTTCATAGAACCACTACTTTAAAAAGGGAAATTCAAAATTTTTCTAAGAAACCCAATGAACAATTGTATCAATGATGGAATCGCTACAAGGATTTGATACAATCCATACCACACCATGGCTTTGAATCATGGCAACTGGTAAGTTTCTTCTACAAAGGAATCACACCAAGCCAGAGAAAATTCATTGACATGATGTGCAATGACGAGTTCTTGAACAAAGACCCTGATGAGGCCCTGGACTATAGTACATTGGCCCAAAATGCACAATCTTGGGACATTAGGGATCCCAATGATGTACCTAGGACGTCCTCGGGTAGTAGTCAACCAGAAGGGGCAGGGATATATGATTTAAGAGACTGAGATGACTTACTTTCACAAATTACTAAATTGTCAAGGAAAGTTGAGAGTCTTGAAGTCTAATGTTTCTAACATTGTGGAGGGATGTGTAATATATGACAGTGTAGAGCATTCCACATTGGAATGTCCTACTATTACAACACTTAAGGAAGCATACCATGAGCAAGTCCATGCATTCAACCAACCAAGGCAATCATTTTCTCCCAATTCGAACACCTACAATCCGGGGTGAAGTAATCACCCAAATTTTAGTTGGAGAAATTAGAACCCCATTCCCTACGGGTCAAGTGCATATTCATCTCCCATGCCTCCCAAGCAAAACCAATACCATGGCCAAGGGCAAGCATCTAGATCTCAATACCTAAGGACCAATCCACAAGGGTATCAATCAAACCCACCACCACAAAATTTTTCTCCAAGTCCTCCTTCGCAAAGTTTTTTTGAAGGACCGTCCACTCCGTCGACATACCAACCTCCTCACAAAAGGAATTTGGAGGATATGGTACATTCATTCATTCAAAGCCAAACTGCTATCAATAACTAAAATGCCACAACCATCAATGATATAAGAACCCAACTCATANTGCTATCAATAACTAAAATGCCACAACCATCAATGATATAAGAACCCAACTCATAAAGTTGACAAACTCCACAGGGGCATCTCAACAAGAAAAGGGGAAGTTCCCCGCTCAACCACAAGAGAACCCTAGGGGTCAACAAATTGTTGAGTCATCAGAGCCTTTGAGAGAGAGTTGTGNCAACAAGAAAAGGGGAAGTTCCCCGCTCAACCACAAGAGAACCCTAGGGGTTAACAAATTGTTGAGTCATCAGAGCCTTTGAGAGAGAGTTGCGAGCAACTCAAAGCTATCACCACCCTCCATAGTGGCAAAGAAATTGACAAAACCATTTTGCCAATGGTCTCACCCAAGACCACATTGCCAAAAGGAAAAGATATCTTGAGTGACGTTGANCCTAAGAAAACAGGAGTTACGGTGGTTGAGAATGATGAGAATGAACTTATACGTACAAGAGTGATCACCGGATGGAGGGTGTGCATTGATTACCAAAAGCTGAACGCTTGCACAAGAAAATAACACTTCCCATTGCCATTCCTCGATCAAGTTCCAGAACAAGTAGTGGGGCATCTATTCTACTGCTTTTTAGATGGATACTCTGNTTTGAGGCCACCTGTCAAGGTGGCTAATTATGCTGATATTTTGGAAATGTTTAAGCGGGTGAAGATTAATATTCCACTCCTCGACGCCATCAAGCAAATCCCATCTTGTACTAAAATTTTGAAGGATCTTTTACACGGTGAAAAGAAGATTGAATATCCGCAAGAAGTCGTTCCTCACAGAACAAGCGAGCTAAATATTGAGGACCAACACTCCTCCCAAATTCAAAGACCCCGATTGTCCAACCATAGCCATCACCATTGGAAATTATCGAGTGGAGCAAGCACTCCTTGATTTAGGGTCAAGTGTGAATCTTCTTCCCTACTCAGTGTATCAACAGCTTTAGCTTGAGGAGTTGAAACCCACCTCAATCACGCTTCAATTGGCGGATCATAGTATCCGTACACCAAGGGGAGTAGTTGAGGATGTCTTGATTCAAATTGATAAATTTTATTTCTCTGTCAATTTCATTGTGCTTGATACACACCTTGTTGCAAACCTAAATACCAAATTCCCGTAATACTTGGAAGACCCTTTCTTGCTACATCTAATGCCGTAATGAAGTTGGCATTTGGGAATATGACAATGGAGCCCAATGTATTCAACTTGGAAAAGTAACCGGGTGATGATGAGGAAGTAAGTGAGGTCAATAGAATCGACACTTTGGTTGAGGAGCATTTGGAGCTTAAGAGGATGTTGAAATTCAAGGAAGAAGGAATTGTGGATCTTGACAATTATGATGAGCAAAAGGAGGTAGAAGATTTGAAAGGGATGGAAAGGTGGATCCCTACATTCAACAGTTACCCCATCGAGAAAAGAAAATTTTTTCGTCGGATGAACAAAAGCCCAACTTGGAGTTGAAGTCCTTTCCCTCCCATTTGAAGTACGCCTATCTTGGGGAAGGTGAAACATTTTTGGTGGACATTAGCTCTACATTGAACATGGAACAAGAAAAAGTACTCTTAAAAGGTTTTGAGAAAGCATAAAGGAGCAATTGGGTGGACCATTGCGGATATCAAGAGGATAAGCCCTCTCATTTGCACTCACCGCATATATCTTGAAGAGGATTCCAAACCTTCCCGACAACCACAAAGACGGTTGAATCCCATCATGAAGGAGTTAGTGAAGGATGAGGTTTTGAAACTACTTGATGTGGGGATCATTTTTCCAGTCGTCGATAGTAAGTGGGTTAGCCCCACACAAGTAGTACCTAAGAAAACCGGAGTTACGGTGGTTGAGAATGATGAGAATGAACTTATACGTACAAGAGTGATCACCGGATGGAGGGTGTGCATTGATTACCAAAAGCTGAACGCTTGCACAAGAAAATAACACTTCCCATTGTCATTCCTCGATCAAGTTCCAGAACAAGTAGTGGGGCATCTATTCTACTGCTTTTTAGATGGATACTCTGGGCTACAATCAGATTGAGATTGCTTTGGAGGATCAAGAGAAGACCACCTTCATGTGCCTCTATGGTACCTTTGCCTACTGCCGCATGCCATTTGGACTATGCAATGCTCCGAGGACATTTCAACGCTATATGATGGGTATTTTCAGTGACATGGTTGAAAAGATAGTGGAGGTCTTTATGGACGACTTTTCGGTGTTTGGGGATTCATTCGAGGGATGTTTGGCAAACTTGGAGAGAGTTCTAACAAGATGTGAGGAGAAGAATCTAGTCTTGAATTGAGAAAAGTGTCACTTCATGGTGATGGAAGGAATTGTACTTGGCCATATAGTTTTGGCAAGGGGTCTTGAAGTCGATAAATCCAAGGTGGAGGCCAACTCTAACCTCCCCATGCCAGGAGCCATCAAGGGCATCTAGTCAATTTTGGGCCATGTAGGTTTTTATCATCGATTCATAAAGAACTTTAGTGCATTGGCTCGACCCTTGACCAACCTGTTGTCTAAGGAAGTCCCATTTGAGTGGTCAGATGATTGTGAGACATCCTTTAAAAAGCTTAAAAGTATGCTAGTCACACCTCCAATCATGCGACCACCCAATTGGGATCTACCTTTTGAGCTCATGTGTGACGTGAGTGATTATGTGGTCGACGTAGTGCTCGGTCTGAGGGAGAAAAATAGACCATATTTGATACACTATGCTAGCAAAACACTTAGTGAGGCTCAGTTGAATTACACTACCACCAAGAAAGAGTTGCTAGCAGTAGTGTTTGCCTTAAATAAATTTCGTTCTTACATCATTGGTTCGCCTATTGTTGTCTTTATTGATCACTCTGCTTTGAAGTATTTGTTGTCTAATCAGGATGCCAAACTGAGACTCATTAAGTGGATACTCCTCTTATAAGAATTCAANGTGCTCGGTCTGAGGGAGAAAAATAGACCATATTTGATACACTATGCTAGCAAAACACTTAGTGAGGCTCAGTTGAATTACACTACCACCAAGAAAGAGTTGCTAGCAGTAGTGTTTGCCTTAAATAAATTTCGTTCTTACATCATTGGTTCGCCTATTGTTGTCTTTATTGATCACTCTGCTTTGAAGTATTTGTTGTCTAATCAGGATGCAAAACTGAGACTCAATAAGTGGATACTCCTCTTATAAGAATTCGACTTGATGATCATGGACAAGAAAGGAGTTGAAAACGTGGTGGCAGATCATTTATCTCAGCTTGTGGTGAAATAGGCCGATGAGCACATTCCTATCCCTGACGAGCATTTATTTTCAATTCATTCTGTATGTCCTTGGTATGCTAATATATGTAACTATCTTGCAACAGGACAGATACCATCGCAATGGAGCCCAGAAGATCGAAGATGATTTTATGGCGGATGTGAAGTACTTCTACTTTGACAACCCATATTTGTTCAAGTACTGCCCTGATCAAATCATGATGAGATGTATACCTGAAAATAAACAGCGAGACATCCTTGCATTTTGCCATTCACAAGCTTGCGGTGGACATTTCTCGATGACAAAGACTTCGGTCAAAATTCTTCAATCAGGTTTTTACTAGCCCTCTCTTATCAAAGATTGTGTTTCATTTTGTAAGGGATACGACAAATGCCAATGGTTGGGTAGTGTGACCCAAAGAAACATGATGCCCCTTTTACCAATACTTGTCATAGAAATATTCGACTGTTAGGGCGTCGACTTCATGGGTCCTTTCCCTATGTCATTTGGTTATTTGTACATCCTCCTGGCAGTGGACTATGTGTCCAAATGGGTAGAGGTTATCCCAACCAAGACTAATGACCACCGGGTTGTAGTCAAGTTTCTCAAGGAGAATATCTTTTCGAGGTTTGGGATGCCTCGTGCAACGATTAGTGATGGTGGATCACACTTTTGCAATAGGCCATTTGCTTCTCTAATGTTCAAATATGGCGTCACTCACAAAGTATCCACTGCCTATCACCCACAAACAAATGGCCAAGCCGAGCTAGCCAATAGGGAGATCAAGAACATTCTAGAAAAAATGGTCAACCCAAAAAGGAAGGATTTGTCCGAAAGATTGACCGATGCGCTATGGGCATACTACACTGCCTTTAAAACTATTTTGGGCATGTCTCCTTACCGGCTTGTCTATGGAAAGGTTTGCCACCTGCTAGTCGAAATGGAACACAAGGCCTATTGAGCCATTAAAACTTTAAATTTTAACTTGATAATGGCCGGTGAACATAAGAAGTTGGAAATGAATGAGTTAAAAGAGATTTGATGAGATGTGGCTCCAAAATCTTAAAGGAACAGACTAAGATCTTTCACGATAATTCCATTGAACGAAAATTATTCTAGCCCGGTAAAAAAGTGCTCTTATACAATTCTCGACTCTCAATTTTCCAAGGAAAACTCTGATCCCGTTGGGATGATCCTTATCTTGTCAAGGTGGCCTACCCCAACAGAGCTGTTGAGATCACAAACCCCGAAGATGGCCAAACATTCAAGGTCAATGGCCAAAGACTTAAGCCATTCTTTGAGGCTTTTGAAGGGAAAGAGGTGACGGAGGATTTGACGGATCCGATATACTCGGACTTGGTCAGGGAGTAGCTAATGTCTATGCTTTCTATTGTACAATTGCTTTTATTTCCTTATGTTATTTTTATTTTATGTCACTTACATTCTTTGGTTGGATATATTTGTTTACGTTGTTTCAGATATTGGTGCTTTTGTTGAAGATCAATCGCGAGGTGTTCTCTAACCCTATTCATCTTTTTATTGTCTCTCTTTGCATATCATATTTTTTGTTGTTGCATTGAGGACAATGCATGGTTGAAGTTGGGGGTTGAGGTGCACCATTTGTATGATACACCGATGTTGTTTGGAAAAATATTTGTGATACAGATTTTTGCTTGCATTAGTGAAAAATATGTGAAAATTTTGAATATTTTGATGAAAAATACCTAAAAGTTGATCTGTTTTCCCTTATGAAGAGTGTGTGAATTGGATGACATATTTATCTTTGTTGTGAACTTTGAGCACATGAGCAGACCATGGAAACTGACCCTATGCATGAGTATCACATATGTTTTGATTTTTGAACTCAACTGTATGTGACCTTTGAATTTGTAATTTCAGCAATTTATGGATTGGATTCATGTTTTAGGCTTGACACAAGTAGTGGAGATGAGTAAGAACTCATATGAGCTTTAATGCCAATCCTTGTTTGGAGGGAACTTACATTTACTCAAAGAAGAATTTTTCAATGACAAATTTGTTCAATAGTCTCATCATAGTTATTTTGGTTAGGTGCATCTGGATAGTAGACTAACTTTTTTCGATTATACAATGCCATCCCATGCATACCTGGAATAACATATCATCACCACGAACTACAAAATCTGTCTTGCTTCCATTCTGCACTTCTTTTCTAATCTTTTCTAGTTGTAGATCTTGATGTTGTAACTCTTTGATACAATCCACCAGCACAGGTCTAACTTTAAATTATGTTAGTAGAATGTATGTATCAGTTAATACCATATCCACTCCCATCATTCTCAATTCAGTAATATTACTCATACGGTTACACTGAATGCACGACAATCTCCCCGATGATTTCCTACTCAGTGCATTAGCAACCACGTTAGCTTTCCTTGGATGGTAGTGTATCAAGCAATCATAATCCTTAATTAATTCCATCCACCTCCTTTGCCTCAAATTCAACTCCTTTTAAGTGAATAAGTATTTTAAGTTTTGGTGATCTATAAAAATCTCACATGTCTCACCATGTAAATAATGTCTCCAAAGCTTTAGAGAGAAAACAATAGCAGCCAACTCCAAATTATGAGTAGGATAATTCCTTTCATGGTTCATTAATTGTTGAGAGGCATAGGCAATCTACCTACCATGCTGCATTAACACACAACTCAAACCTTGATAAGAGGCATCACTATATATCACAAATCCACCACTACCCGATGGTATAGTCAGAACTGGAGCTAAAGTTAATTTCTACTTTAACTCTTGAAAATTGTGTTCACACACATCACTCTAATCAAATTTTACATCCTTCTGAGTCAATCGTGTCAAAGGTGCTGCTAATATTGAAAATCCTTGTACAAATCTACGATAATATCCAGCATGACCTAAGAAATTGAGAATTTCCGTTACTGTAGTTGGTCTCTCCCACATTACCACTACCTTTACTTTCTTGGGATCCACAAAGATATCATCACCTGAAATTACATATCCTAAAAAGACAACCCGATCCAACCAAAACTCATATTTACTTAATTTAGCATATAGTTCTTTTTCTCATAGAGTCTGTAACACAATCCTCAAATGTTGTTCATGTTCTTCCTTACTACAAGAATACACAAGGATATCATCAATGAACACAATAACAAATGAATCCAAGTAAGGTTGAAATACATGATTCATTAAATCCATTAAGGTAGCTGGCACATTTTTCAAACCAAATGGCATTACTAGAAATTCGAAATGACCATACCTAGTCCGAAAAGCTGTCTTTGGAACATCACTACTCCTTACCTTTAGTTAATGATAACCTACCCTGAGATCAATCTTTCTAAATACTCTCGCACCTTGCAACTGGTCAAATAAGTCATTAATACAAGGTAAGGGATATTTGTTACATATTGTTACCTTATTAAGTTGGCGGTAATGAATACACAATCTTGAAGTCCCATCCTTTTTCTTCACAAGTAAGACAGGAGCACCCCATGGTGAAACACTAGGCCAGATAAATTCCCGTTCTAGTAAATCTTGTAATTGTATCTTCAATTCTTTTAACTCATTAGGAGCCATGCGATATGGAATAATGGATATTGGTAAAGTACCTGTAANGAGAGAAAACAATAGCAGCCAACTCCAAATTATGAGTAGGATAATTCCTTTCATGGTTCATTAATTGTTGAGAGGCATAGGCAATCTACCTACCATGCTGCATTAACACACAACTCAAACCTTGATAAGAGGCATCACTATATATCACAAATCCACCACTACCCGATGGTATAGTCAGAACTGGAGCTAAAGTTAATTTCTACTTTAACTCTTGAAAATTGTGTTCACACACATCACTCTAATCAAATTTTACATCCTTCTGAGTCAATCGTGTCAAAGGTGCTGCTAATATTGAAAATCCTTGTACAAATCTACGATAATATCCAGCATGACCTAAGAAATTGAGAATTTCCGTTACTGTAGTTGGTCTCTCCCACATTACCACTACCTTTACTTTCTTGGGATCCACAAAGATATCATCACCTGAAATTACATATCCTAAAAAGACAACCCGATCCAACCAAAACTCATATTTACTTAATTTAGCATATAGTTCTTTTTCTCATAGAGTCTGTAACACAATCCTCAAATGTTGTTCATGTTCTTCCTTACTACAAGAATACACAAGGATATCATCAATGAACACAATAACAAATGAATCCAAGTAAGGTTGAAATACATGATTCATTAAATCCATTAAGGTAGCTGGCACATTTTTCAAACCAAATGGCATTACTAGAAATTCGAAATGACCATACCTAGTCCGAAAAGCTGTCTTTGGAACATCACTACTCCTTACCTTTAGTTAATGATAACCTACCCTGAGATCAATCTTTCTAAATACTCTCGCACCTTGCAACTGGTCAAATAAGTCATTAATACAAGGTAAGGGATATTTGTTACATATTGTTACCTTATTAAGTTGGCGGTAATGAATACACAATCTTGAAGTCCCATCCTTTTTCTTCACAAGTAAGACAGGAGCACCCCATGGTGAAACACTAGGCCAGATAAATTCCCGTTCTAGTAAATCTTGTAATTGTATCTTCAATTCTTTTAACTCATTAGGAGCCATGCGATATGGAATAATGGATATTGGTAAAGTACCTGTAACTAGTTCAATGGTAAACTCCACTTCTCTCTCTGGTGGTAGTCCAGGTAACTCTTCTAGAAATACATCTGGAAACTCCTGAACCATTAGAATATCCTTAAGTTGTACCTCTTCTTTCTTGGTGTCCACTATATAAGCAATATATCCTTGACAACCATGCCTCAATAATTTCACTTTTTGATCACCAAAAAATCTAAATTCTGTTTCATTTGGTAGCTTAAATATCACCTCTTTTCTAAAACAGTCTATAGTAGCATGATATGTTGATAACCAATCCATCCCCAAAATAATATCAAAATCTTGAATACCAAGAGGTACAAGATCAACATATAAATCTCTGTCACCCACATGTAACACACAACTCTTGTATACCTTCTCCACTATCACTACTTCTTCTACTGGAGTAGAAACAGCTAAACAAGTATCCAAAAATGTCAAGGGTCGGTCCAAATGCATGCTCAATGCACATGATACAAATAAATGTGTAGATCTTGGATCTATCTGTATACATATATTTCTACCAGAGATAGAAAGTGTACCTTTAACAACCTCAGGAGTGGCTTGAGCATCCTGGTGAGTCATAGCAAAAACCCTTTCTGGAGTAGTAGAATTTTTTGTTGCTTCTCTCCCACACCCACAATTACTGGAAAAAACATTACCACCAGTCCTCACACTTCCAACTGAAGATGACATAGATGCAGACCCTCCTTGGCACTATGAAGCTATATGTTCGGGTTCACCATATCTAAAACACACAATGCCTCGATCGACTATGGGTAATCTTTAATAAAATGACTTATTGCCCCACATTGATAACAAGTGGCTTGTCCACTCTGCTCACTTGAAGATCCTCGATTAGATCGGCTGTTGAATCTTTGTCCAGATGAAATCTATCTCTGACCTGAATATGTTTTCCCAACTCAGTTTACATTATGGCTTCTAAAAGGTTGCATCCTCTAATTGTTCCTAGAAAAATTACCAATATATTTACTAGTTTGTCCTTCCTAGTACTTACCTTTCTTATGAATTTCTATTTGACTTTGTTTCTCCTTCCCATCATTTTCAAATTTCTCCTTTACTTATNAATTCCCGTTCTAGTAAATCTTGTAATTGTATCTTCAATTCTTTTAACTCATTAGGAGCCATGCGATATGGAATAATGGATATTGGTAAAGTACCTGTAACTAGTTCAATGGTAAACTCCACTTCTCTCTCTGGTGGTAGTCCAGGTAACTCTTCTAGAAATACATCTGGAAACTCCTGAACCATTAGAATATCCTTAAGTTGTACCTCTTCTTTCTTGGTGTCCACTATATAAGCAATATATCCTTGACAACCATGCCTCAATAATTTCACTTTTTGATCACCAAAAAATCTAAATTCTGTTTCATTTGGTAGCTTAAATATCACCTCTTTTCTAAAACAGTCTATAGTAGCATGATATGTTGATAACCAATCCATCCCCAAAATAATATCAAAATCTTGAATACCAAGAGGTACAAGATCAACATATAAATCTCTGTCACCCACATGTAACACACAACTCTTTTATACCTTCTCCACTATCACTACTTCTTCTACTGGAGTAGAAACAGCTAAACAAGTATCCAAAAATGTCAAGGGTCGGTCCAAATGCATGCTCAATGCACATGATACAAATAAATGTGTAGATCTTGGATCTATCTGTATACATATATTTCTACCAGAGATAGAAAGTGTACCTTTAACAACCTCAGGAGTGGCTTGAGCATCCTGGTGAGTCATAGCAAAAACCCTTTCTGGAGTAGTAGAATTTTTTGTTGCTTCTCTCCCACACCCACAATTACTGGAAAAAACATTACCACCAGTCCTCACACTTCCAACTGAAGATGACATAGATGCAGACCCTCCTTGGCACTATGAAGCTATATGTTCGGGTTCACCATATCTAAAACACACAATGCCTCGATCGACTATGGGTAATCTTTAATAAAATGACTTATTGCCCCACATTGATAACAAGTGGCTTGTCCACTCTGCTCACTTGAAGATCCTCGATTAGATCGGCTGTTGAATCTTTGTCCAGATGAAATCTATCTCTGACCTGAATATGTTTTCCCAACTCAGTTTACATTATGGCTTCTAAAAGGTTGCATCCTCTAATTGTTCCTAGAAAAATTACCAATATATTTACTAGTTTATCCTTCCTAGTACTTACCTTTCTTATGATATTCTATTTGACTTTGTTTCTCCTTCCCATCATTTTCAAATTTCTCCTTTACTTCTTTTTCCACCCGTCTTGCCATATTCACTAGCTCAACAAAAGTATTTGTATGATAAGTTATAAGTGGCAACCGCATAGAATACTCTAATCCCTTCTAAAATCTTCTACATTTGGATTCTTTAGTTTTTTTCATATCTAATGCAAAACAAGACAATGCTGAGAATTTGGATTCATACTCAGCTACAGACATCTTCCCTTGTGATAACTCCATGAATTCTTGCTCTTTTTCATACCAATATAACTGTGGAAAATATTGTTCATCAAACGTTTTCTCAAACATGGCCCAAGTAACCTTTATTGGAGTTGTATCTTGAGGTCCTTGTGTCGAGGTGGTCATCAATCTCTTTGTATCCTCCCACCAATTTAAAGCATCCTCCGTGAGCATAAAGGTAGCAAAACTGACTTTTTGTTCATTAGTTGGGCGGATAATATCAAAGATACACATCATAGCTTTTCTCCTCTACACCATGAGATCCACTATAGACCTCTTGATTTGATCGAACTAACCCTTCAACTGAATCAGATGTAGCAGATTCTACCTCCTCAATGTAGTAATTTGGTTCCATCGCTCTACATCTGGAATTCAAATTCAGTTACATAAAATAATATGCACTTGCATATATGCACCGTACAATCACTAGACATCTTAGAACACGATTAAGAACTAATACCCACTTTATTGACTCACTAACATACATCCTACGACCCACTATTAGCGCTAGACTTTAACATGTCTACAGAATTTGTAGACACTAGCTCTAATACACTAGTAGACATCTATACCCTACACTATCATATTCCTTTTGTTTGACCCCCAAGGTTGTGTTCTCTAATCCTATTGTCTCTTTTTCGTATACAATTAACTATGCAAATTGCTCACATAACACATAACATGTAGCATTTAAAGCACATAATATGTAATGCTCAATGGATTCAATGGTCTATATCCATACCCTGCAAGCCCTAGGTAAATCATAAACCTATGCTCTGATACTAAACTGTGACGCCCCAACATCCGGATGTCTGTAATTACCTTGTTGATCACCCATCAACCCGTAGAATACCCGTAAATACCATGTAACTCGATACCACGACGTTATGCCCCCATTTATCGGTATCCATAACTTAACAAAATTTGGGCACAGTCTCCTTTGTATGGGAGCTCTATCCAAAATGCAACATGTGCAATCATATAACATTGATCACACCGGGTCCATTTATCTGTATTCATATTACAACAACACAAACTCATATGACATACAATTTTACACAAAATATAGTTCATATGAGTTTGTTTTTCAATTCCTTGAACAATATTACATGTCCAAAAATATTTACACATGTTTTACAAAAATGTAATTTAAAGCCACATCTCAGCTTTTTTCATCAATAAGGACTCGAGTGAGAGCCATCCACTGGCACATGTCCTGCACCTAAAATATTGTCCCATAAAGGGTGAGCCACACTCAATAGGGTATCTACTAAAGAGGCTATTCTCTAACCTAGATGGATATAAAATACTCACACGCAATTTAACAAGCAACAAATAATTCATTCAAGAATATGCAATTTATAATAGAATTTTTTATATCATGTCATGTCATTAGATGACTCACATATGCAACTCAACCTGAGCCTTCACCGGCTCCCATAACACATGCAATGCCATGCATATGAATCCGAACATTCCAAGCCCCCGTCATTGATGTTACACATCTAATGATTGTTTTATAAAATAAACCATGTGTCTTTCTTGGGTACACGGATTTTGGTATCTCACCACCAGTTCCATGACACCAATACACTTTTTTGGACTTGCACTAATGGAAGTGTATAAACCGATAACCGGATCTTACACCCGAAGGAGAATCTGGCCCTTCTTGCTATACTCGACACAAGTTTTTCATGCAACTATGCAACTCAACTGGACCTAAGTCCAATCTTCTCGATTCCGCATCTCAACCACCAAGAATGGTGTTTGATCCAAAAACATGCACACACACACCCACACTCATGTCAAATGCCCACGAATGTGATGTTTCTCATGCATATGCAAATGTAAGTCACGCTTGCAATTTCATTATCATGTTCACATGTCATGAGTTCAATATGAACATCTTAAATATCCTTCAACCTTTTTTTCATGGTAAATTACATCATATGCATGTAACCACCATCAACAACTTCAATGTCAATATATCATAATGCATATACCAACATCAACTCCCAGGCATGCCATAACATAATCAATGCAAATAACACACTTAATCCACATAGGTATTTCATTAAACACTTNTCCAAAAATATTTACACATGTTTTACAAAAATGTAATTTAAAGCCACATCTCAGCTTTTTTCATCAATAAGGACTCGAGTGAGAGCCATCCACTGGCACATGTCCTGCACCTAAAATATTGTCCCATAAAGGGTGAGCCACACTCAATAGGGTATCTACTAAAGAGGCTATTCTCTAACCTAGATGCATATAAAATACTCACACGCAATTTAACAAGCAACAAATAATTCATTCATGAATATGCAATTTATAATAGAATTTTTTATATCATGTCATGTCATTAGATGACTCACATATGCAACTCAACCTGAGCCTTCACCGGCTCCCATAACACATGCAATGCCATGCATATGAATCCGAACATTCCAAGCCCCCGTCATTGATGTTACACATCTAATGATTGTTTTATAAAATAAACCATGTGTCTTTCTTGGGTACACGGATTTTGGTATCTCACCACCAGTTCCATGACACCAATACACTTTTTTGGACTTGCACTAATGGAAGTGTATAAACCGATAACCGGATCTTACACCCGAAGGAGAATCTGGCCCTTCTTGCTATACTCGACACAAGTTTTTCATGCAACTATGCAACTCAACTGGACCTAAGTCCAATCTTCTCGATTCCGCATCTCAACCACCAAGAATGGTGTTTGATCCAAAAACATGCACACACACACCCACACTCATGTCAAATGCCCACGAATGTGATGTTTCTCATGCATATGCAAATGTAAGTCACGCTTGCAATTTCATTATCATGTTCACATGTCATGAGTTCAATATGAACATCTTAAATATCCTTCAACCTTTTTTTCATGGTAAATTACATCATATGCATGTAACCACCATCAACAACTTCAATGTCAATATATCATAATGCATATACCAACATCAACTCCCAGGCATGCCATAACATAATCAATGCAAATAACACACTTAATCCACATAGGTATTTCATTAAACACTTTCAAGGCATAAATGTAAACACTTAGCATGCCCAATCAATACATTTCACAAGAAATTACAAACAAGTAATTTCTAAATACCCAATTCATGCTAGAATTGATTTTAACCCTTCTCAATACCCATTTCCCACATTTAAACAACCATAGGTATGTGTCTTACCATGTTCAACATGTCATGAGCACAATATGAACGTTTCCAATTCCTTAATGTAATCTATATCGTAAAGTATATATATATTCCAACATCATTATATTCCCAAATTGTCAATTATATGAAAGGCATATAATTACAATCTACATTTTCACCAAGCATATTATAACATTTTCAATGGAACCAACATGCTACATAAACATAGGCATTTTATCAAACTCCCAAAAGACATACAATCATGTAACACACAATCATACCCAATTTAGCACATTTCTCACGAATTCACCAAACAAGTAAATTCTACAAACCCAATTCATACAAGATTGGTTTAGCATATTTCTACACACATTTCTCATACTCTTGTTACAGTATGAGTACATCAAACAAGAGAATTCATCTCAAGTCATGCAACCTGTCATGCCTTGAATTTCCAAAAACCCAGGGAGTAAGTGAAAAGGAAAAAGAAAAGTAAATGAAAGGTCATTAGGTAGGATAAATTGATTTTTTTCATTCATTTTCCACGTCTTTCCATTTTTTTCCCAAAGTTTTTCAAGCCACTTTCCTTCCATTGTTAGCCTTTCAAGGTTTCTAAACCCCTCCCTTTTAACATCCTTCCCACCTATTTAAAAGGTGTTTTACACACTTAACAAGTCTTTTAATTTTTCATAAAATTTTGGCAAAATCTCGTTTGTTTTTCATGCCTTTTTTCCACATAATATTTACAATACTTCATATGTACAAGTATATCACAACCCACCCTCACTCGGTGGCCACAATCTATTTAAATTAAACATGCCATCTCTTGTTTTCAACATACACGTCTAGTTATCTCAATATACACATATGATACTCATTAAATAAAGATATCCTACATATCAATTGGGTTTACAATATTACACCTTAAAATGGCCCAAGGCTTATAGTCCACTATTTTTCCAAACTGAAATACAAGTCAATTGAGCTTATGCCCATACATACAAAATATGCCCCAAGGGTCAAATATCCATTCAAGTTCATTTTCTCTCCTTCCTTTAAGACTTCCTCAAGTCTCATGTACTGGGAATCTCATCTATAATATGATATTCCATGAATGGGTTAGGTCAACTGCTAGTATGAAAAAATGCTAATGCTATGAACAAATTTAAAATTTGGCATGTGTAAGTGTACATTTTAAAAGCTACAACCTCATAATCCCTCAATGATATGCAATGTCAATATGCATGACACATACATGCAACTCTATGTCACCCATGTCTCACTTTACAGTCCACCCCCGAGTACTGTCATTGGCCAGATTTTGAGTTTTTCACCATAGCATCTATACCCTCATAATGCATAGCACCAAGTGCTCAACACACACCATGTTTCCAAAGATTCATGTATGTCAAGATGCCTTGATTTTTCTCAATGTAAATTCTATGGAACATTTCATCAACTCATGACATATAACTTAAAATATGTCTTATTCTTAAAGTAAAGCATAACTTCAATTCACAACACTTTGTCTACATGAATGTGAGGCACAATTTAATGAATTAAACATATGATCAAATTTTATGTTCATTAATTTCACAATTTCTCAAAGAAAATACAAATACACAAACTACCAACTTGTGTAATAAATTATAACTCTCAAAGCACAAGAGTTTTTCTACATGAACAAAAGCTAGAATATAATAATCCAACACATATGCAAGGTACACCTTTATCATACTAACAAATTGTCAAAAAACTCAAAGAACACAAAAGTACCTATATTATTAACTTTAAGTTTTTAAAACAACTATCATGTAAGTAATTTTTTAACATCAAGTAAACACCTAAATCATTCAATCAACACATAGAATGGCAAGAAAACTTAAATCTACTCCTAACTTAGCAAAATATCATACCTAAAATAGTTTTCTCAAACTGAGGGAGTTGTGTTCTCTGCACAGCCAAACCGATTGGTGAGAATATAGCCCTTGTTGGGGGGAACAACTTCTTAGAAGGAAGTCTTCCAAGAATCTTGGCCTAGGAGTGAGTTTTGGTGACTTGAAGCTTGGAGAACCTAAGATTTTTCTTTACTTTCTCTCCATGAACGTGTGCTGCCCTTTCTCTAGACCAAAAATGATATTTTTACACTAAGGGGGCTGAATTTATAGTAGAGGGGCAAAAGGTGTAAAATGACCATTTTGCCCTTGATGAATCCAGGACCCCGTTACAGTACAACCCATCCCAAAATGTCTCAATTCGATATTTTTCTTTAACCAAAATTTTTAAAATTATTTTAAATAAAAATTTTCAAAAAAATAGATTTTCGCTTTTGGTCAGGTTTGGCTGATCCCACCTGGGCCATCTAGGAAAACCTTTTGATCAAATTTTTGAAATTATTTTTGGTTAGGCTCAAATTCACACAGTAAGTGTATTTTAACATTCAAAACATGTTCTTCTTTTATGACATACTCAAATTATGCTCTTAAACATGACTTATGCCTAAATGATGCATATGTAGTGCCCTACCGACAAATAGCGCATGAATAGTGCTCTACTAGTAAAATAAAAAATTTATCCACTTTTTTTAGATATATACACTACCCATATCATATGGAATCTTAGATAAAAAACAACCCTAATTAGGAAAAAAAATCCTATTTTTTGAAGCGTAAAACAAGTGGTAGAAAAATCTCCCAAGACCCAAATCAAGTTTTAGTTGTTGATTTCCAAAATTCCGTTCTTTGAACTTCGTCAAAATCTATGTTTTTGGTACATAGGCGTAGCCTTCATCGGGTATATGAACTTTAGTTCTTGGACCAAGTTGATTCGACGAACGTAGAGCTGTAGATCGTAGAGAGAAGCTTGAAGAATACTTTGCCCTCGTTGGGCCACATGTCCTCCTTTCCCGAGTCTGATTTCATCCTGAATCAATTAAATTTCATCCTAGTTCAAGTTCAAAATATTTTTATTTGAACTAAATTTAAATTATTTTTTAATTTTCAAAATTTAATTCCCAATCTCATTATTTAGGTCATGCGACACTCGATTGGCCCGTAAAACAAGAAAATTTGACTGTCTAAGAATTTAACAAAAATTAACTGGGTATCTAGATTTCACAAGATGAATCCAGCGGTGAGGTCCATTTTTGCATCTTAGTTCTAGAAAAATTCAGGTTTTTAACTCGTACCATAGTGGTTAATTACCGTTTTGCCATTTTTCAAAAAAATTCAAATTTACCCGGGTTTTTGCAAGTTCAAAGGATGGAATTTTAAGAATCAAGGGTTAGTGTAAAACCTGGGTAAATTTGAACTTTTTTCAAAAAAGGGCAAAACGATAATTTGCCACTATAATGCGGATTTAAAATACATATTTCTATAAAGCTCAGATGATGCAATGGACCTACTGTTAGATTCATCTCGTAAAATCTAGTTACCTTGTCAATTTTCATCGAATTCTNAAAGCTCAGATGATGCAATGGACCTACTGTTAGATTCATCTCGTAAAATCTAGTTATCTTATCAATTTTCATCGAATTATNAAAGCTCAGATGATGCAATGGACCTACTGTTAGATTCATCTCGTAAAATCTAGTTACCTTGTCAATTTTCATCGAATTCTGTGATAGTCAAATTTTTTATGTTTTACGAGACAACTGAGTGTCTGGAGACCTCACAAACGTTTCCAAAAATAAAATTTATAAAATTTCTTTATAATTGATGAAAATTTCAAATAAAACTAACTTAAACTTAAATTGGGATGAAATTAAGTCATTTTGGGACAAAAACAGACCTAGAAATAAGATACGTGCGGCGCGACGTGGACGCACAACTAAAGGTTATAAATAGGGAGAAATATATGATTTTTCTCCCTATTCCATTTGACTTCTCACGTTAGAAGAGAAGGAGAGAGAAGAGAGAAAAGAGAAAATATAAATTCTATCTTCCCTCTATGATCTACGGAATTCTGGCGGTCGAAATCCCTCGAACCAAGAGTTAAAGTTGATCATATCGACGAGGGCTACGCAACCATACCAAGAATGAAGGATTTCACCAAAGATCCAAAGGACATTTGGGAAAATCAAGAGTTTTGAGCTTGGGAGGTATTCTTGAAAGTTCTACTCTTCATTTTACGCTTTAAGAGATAGGGTTCCCTGCTACTTTGGTTTATTTCTAACCTATGATGTCCATATGGAATGGGTAGGTGTTTAGCTAGATATGTCACTTGCCTATTGTTATGAAAATGAGGAAATAGGTATGGGAATGACTTAAACCAATTTCTAGTTTGAATTTGGTGTAGGGAAGTTACTTGTGTAATTTCTTGGAACTTGTTATTATGTGGGAAATTTTATATGATAACATGATTTGGTGTCTTGAAGGTGTTTGCTAAATGCCTATGTGAGAATTAAGTTTGTTATGGCATGAATGATGTATGACAAGCTTGAGAAAATGGTAGTTAAATATATGAGTTGATATATGTTGTTAATATATTAGCATCATGATGGTTAATGGTGATTATATGTTGAGATATAAATTTCCATGGGATATGTTGATATGCAGTTTAAATTGCTCCTTTGACATTCATTGCATATTGGGCATGAAGTTGGCATTGCATTCATGGGCATTCGACATGAGTGTGATTGTGTGTGCAAGGTTTGATCAAACACCATACTTAATGATTGATGGGTGGGCTTGGGAAAGTTAGATTGAAGATCCAATTGAGTCGCATGGTTGCACGAAAAACTTGTATCGGGTATAGCAAGAAGAGATAGATTCTCTCTCAGGTGAAAAACCCGGCTACTTGGTTCATACACTCCCCCTGTGGTGAAATTTTGAAAAAGTGTAATGGCATACGGAGCCAGCAACGTGATTCCAAAATCTGATACCCAATAAAGACACATGATTTTGTTTTATAAAGTACTCATTCGATGGGTAACATCCAACAATGATTTGGTTTCATAAACACGTGCATTGCATTGTATTGTGAGAGTTGGTGAGAACTCGGGTTAAAGTGCACAAATGAGTATCATCTCATATCATGCCATGACATGGTAGAATTCCTATCTTGAATTACATGTTCTTGATTGGAATAGATAATGGTTGTTAATTGTTGCATGTGCACATTTCATATGCATCTAGGTTAGGGAGTAGCCTTTGTAGGAGATACTCTATTGAGCATAGCTTACCCTATATAGGAAAGCATTTCAAGTGCGGGATACATGCCGGTGGAAGGCTCTTATTCGGGGCCTCGAGGATGAAGAGAGGCCGACTTAAGACCTTTAATCCGTATTTTTGTAAAATATTGAGAAAATCATGTTTTGGAAATGTAATCTTTTGAAAATGATTGTAATAGAACTTGTTTTAACTGTGTTTGATGTATGAATATGTCATATGAGTTTGGGTGGGTTTGAAATGAATTGGAAATCAAAAAAATGTGAAACATGCAAATATGGGCAAAACCTACTGGTAGATCACTATCCAGTGGGCAACATCTACTAGTAGGACACTGTATAGGCAGAATTTTGTATATCAGGTAAAACCTACCGGTGTGACTTTTCCAATGGACAAAACCTACCGGTAGGTTCTCCAAAAATTTGAAACTTTAAGACTGCCTTGCCATGCTTTTGGACTTTGGCTTCTTTGGGTCCAAGGATATAAATGGACATAAAATAAGTATAAATTGTGGTATATTGGACTCGGTCGGGTCAAATTGAAAAATATGCATGTGTTATACGTGTGGGTAACAATCTCGATTAAAGGGATTCTATTGATGTGATGTCGGATTGGGCGACAATCATGGGTATTTCTGCGAGTTGACAGATGGTCAACAGTTGACAAAGGATCTCCGATTTCTAGGGGCGTCACAGTTAGAGCTTGATTTGGGTCTTGGAAGGCTTTCTACCTCTTGTTTTACGCTTCAATAGTTAGGGTTCCTTTCCTAATTAGGTTTACTTTCAACCTAGGGTTCCATATGATATGGATAGCATGACTTCAAATGAATTCTCTTGTTTGATGTACTCCTAGTATAACTAGAGTATGGGAAAAGAGTATAGAAACATGCTCAACCAATCTTGCACGAATTGGGTATATAGAGTTTACTTGTTTGGTAAATTCATGACAAATGTGATAAATTGGGTATGATTTTGTGGTACATGATTGTATGCCTAGAAGATGTTTGATAAAATGCCTATGTTAATGTAGCATGTTTTTTTCATTGAAAATATTATAGCATGCTTGGTGAGAAAGTGGATTGTAATTATTTGCCTTTGATATAATTGACAATTTGGGAATATGATGATGTTGAAATTTAATTTTATGCTTTATGGAAAATGGGTATTGAGAAGGGTTAAAATCAATTCTAGCATGAATTGGGTATTTAGAAATTACTTGTTTGTGATTTCTTGTGAAATGTATTGATTGGGCATGCTAAGTGTTTACATTTATGCCTTGAATGTGTTTAATGAATTGTCCATGTGGATTAAGTGTGTTATTTGCATTGATTATGTTATGACATGCTTGGGAGTTGATGTTTGTATATGCATTATGATATATTGACATTAACGTTGTTGATGGTGGTCACATGCTTATGATGTAATTGACCATGGAAAAAGGTTGATGGACATTTAAGTTGGTCATATTGTGTTCATGATATATTGAATTTAATATTGGAAATGCAATTGTATATCACATTTGCATATGCACAAGAAACATTGCATTTGTGCCATGTGACATGAGTGTAGGCATGTGGGCATGCTTTTCGGATCAGACACCATTCTTGGTGGATGATACGTGAGCTCAGGAATGTTGGATCAAGGTTCAACTGAGTCGCATAGTTTGCATTAAAAATAAGCTCGGGGTTAGCAAGAAGGATAAGATTGTTCTCGGGTGCAAGACCTGGTGATTTTGAATACGCACTCCATTGGTATCGAGTCCATAAAGTGTGTCAGCATATGCGGAGCCGTTGGTGGGAGTCCATATATGTCGTGTCGGTTGGGTGCCCGTTGGTGGAAGTCCATAATAGAACCAGAATTTAAAATGGTCATTGGATGTGTAACATCAATGGCGGGGGCTTAGAATGCCCGGATTCATACGCATGACATTGCATGTGTTATGGGAGTCGGTGAAGGCCCGGGTTGAGTTGCATGTATAAGTCTCATCTCCTATCATGGCATGGCATAGAGGATTCCATTATTGAGTTGCATATTCTAGAATGGAGTAATTGTTGCTTGTTAATTGCATGTAAAAATTTCATATGCATCTAGTTTGGAGAGTAGCCTCTTTATAAGATATTCTATTGAGCGTGGGTCACCCTTTATAGGGACAATATTTCAGGTGCGGGACAAGCGTCGGTGGACGGATCTCATATGGGCTCCCATTCATGAAGAATAGCCGATATGTGGCTTTAAATGATATTTGTGTAAAACTAATATGTAATTTAGTTTTTGGACACGTAATATTGTGAAAAGGAGTATAGAACAAATTCATATGGACTATGATTGTATAAAATTGTATGTTATATTAGTTTGAGTTGTTGTTAAATGAGTATGGATAAATAGACTTGGTGAAGTTAATGTTGTATGATTGCACAAGTTACATTTTGGGTAGAGCTCCCTGNGTATAAAATTGTATGTTATATTAGTTTGAGTTGTTGTTAAATGAGTATGGATAAATCGACTTGGTGAAGTTAATGTTGTATGATTGCACAAGTTACATTTTAGGTAGAGCTCCCCGTACAAGGGAAGCTCTTCCCAAATTTTGTTAAGTTATGAATCCCGCTAAATTGGGCATAACAGCATTTTATCGAGTTACACGGTATCAATGGGTATTCCGTGAGTTGATGGGTGATAAACGGGATAATTACCAACACCTAGATTTTGGGGTGTCACATATATTCATCCATAAGCCATCATATATGGTATTCAAGTATATATATCTGCCACTAAGGCCATGCTCACCACTAAAGCTAAACACTTGCCTTTAAGGCAATATCTATCATCAAGGCATAATTCACCAATAAGACATAATTGAAAATGTCATATATCCATCACTAAGACAACAACTTAGTCATTAAGGCATATTCCACTACTAAGGCACCAATCGCCACTAAAGCCACATAATTGCCACTAAGGCCACACAATTGCCAATAGACTATTCACTTACCATTTGAGGTAGTTAAACAATCATATTATCTGTGACTATCAATAGTACACACACTCACTTGTTATTAAAAGCAACATTAGTCATAAAGACCAACTCATTCTCAATGCTACACAACATATTCACATTTCTATCTTTAAGTTCATATTCAACTCAAACATGTACTAACACCATGTAAACATATTCTTGCTATGAACAGTTATATAGAAAACAACTCACATATAACATCACGTTAACCATAGAAAAGTTAATTTCACCACTTAAAATAACAACAATCTCTAACACCGCGCTTCCGCCATACCAAAATATCTCACCAACTATAATCTCACACACAAGTACAAAATCATATATTTAGACAATCAAATGTCATCTCGAATAGACATCACAATATATAATTTTTCTTTTAATTTTTAAAATTATTCCCCTTTTTGGAATCGCAGTTAAAATCAACATTAGTATCTTACCTCCACCTGTCACTTATCATCACAAATTTTATATAAATATTCTCCATATATGTGTTATACACTAGGTATGCATATATGAATATTTGGTCAACCCATTTCTAATCCCTTTCTAAAGTGATATTACCCATCCACTTAAGCCTCACCTACTAAGTAATTCCGTCGCACCTGAACTATGTTTTTATTCAGACCATAAATCATGTATCTATGAATAGATCTGAATATCACAAAGAACTTTAGGAAAATAGACAAATAAAAACCATAAACTCTACTCCAAAATCAGCAAACAAAATCCGATAATAAATTACTTCCCTATACTCAATCACAATATTTTCCTTTGAGTTTAAAAACATAGGAGCTTGTTAATGCACATAAGAATATTATTCAAATAATGTTATTATTACTACTTTTTAATTTTAACACTTTCACAAATCAATTACAAGTAATATTTACTCTCACCAAAAGTTCCATTATCAGATATTGAAGTTGTCAAGAATTATTCTGTAATCTATCATTAATTTTCAAGGTTTTCTTCAACACTAAGATGTGCAACCACAATGGAATAAACTACTCACAAATACAATCACTTAACTTATCTCAAACATTCACTACTTAGGTAGTTACCTGCATTATCATTCGTAATTCAATAAATCGAGGCTATAGTGTTTTCTTCCACACCGTAATTTCAGATATTTTCTAAAATATATCATATACATTTTACTAACCCCCCCCCCCCCCCCTCTTGAAGTTGTTTGCCACATTCCTCACCCATAAAATTATAAATCAACATTATTAGATATACACATATATGACATTAGCATCTTAATGTTTAACTCTACAATACACATACATCGTAACTGTCTGCTTTAGACCTAACACACTTGTCTATAAAACCTATAGACCTATACTCTGATACCAAAAATTGTAACACCCCAACCCGGGGCACAATATCTATAAAATCCCTGTCTTTTTTTTTATACACCTTTCTTTATGTAAATAAAAGCATATAAAAAAATTTCATCAAACCCCATAGTGGTATGGCTTGCCATAAGCCCTGCTTATTTACAGACCGTAATATTGTTCTCAAGAATATGAAATATATAAAAGTACAATTTAAATTTAAATAACATATAAACATGACCCCCATGATGACATCCCAATCGACCTTGTAGACTCGACAGTAGACTCGTTACGTCGTTACAGTTTTTCTTTCAAATTACACTTCACCTTATGCACATTCGTTTTCATCGCATAAACAAAACCTGTATATACCACATCGACAAAATATACAACACATCTATTTATTTCTACATAATTAAATTATTTCACACCATAAATACCCCATACGCACACAAACTTGTAAAACCCGGGTAAATTTAAACTTTTATATAAAAGTACAAAATGGTAATTTGGCACTACAGTATGGGTTGTAAACCTAAAATTTTCTAAAACTCGAGTGATGAAACGGACCTTACCATTGGATTTACCTCGCGANACACCATAAATACCCCATACGCACACAAACTTGTAAAACCCGGGTAAATTTAAACTTTTATGAAAAAGTACAAAATGGTAATTTGGCACTACAGTATGGGTTGTAAACCTAAAATTTTCTAAAACTCGGGTGATGAAACGGACCTTACCATTGGATTTACCTCGCGAAATCTAGTTACCCTGTCAAATTTAATCGAATTTCAAAATAGTCAATTTTTTTGTGTTTTACGAGGTGATCGAGTCTCAGGTGACCCAAAAATAAAATTTTTAACAAAAAAATTTGAAAGTTGAAAAATAATTTAAGGCAAATTAAAATAATTTTTTTTTTCACTTGAACTAGAACAAAATTTAATCCTTTAGAGGTGAAAACGGACCCGAGGAAAAGAGGNTAATCGAATTTCAAAATAGTCAATTTTTTTGTGTTTTACGAGGTGATCGAGTCTCAGGTGACCCAAAAATAAAATTTTTAACAAAAAAATTTGAAAGTTGAAAAATAATTTAAGGCAAATTAAAATAATTTTTTTTTCACTTGAACTGGGACAAAATTTAATCCTTTAGAGGTGAAAACGGACCCGAGGAAAAGAGGGGTCTGGTGGCTCGTTGTGGGCCAAGTATTCTAAGGGTATAAATAGGAGGAAATCTGATTTCTTCTCCCATTTTTGCTTTTCCATTAACCGATAGAAAAGAAGATAGGGAAAAAGAGAAAGTTCACCACTTCTCTCTACGATCTACAAAATTCTAGCGGTCGACTACGTTCGGGCCAAGAGGGAAGTCATTCCCCTCGTCAAGGGCTACGCTTACATACCAAAATTCGAGGAGCTTACCGAAGTTTCAAAAAATAGGACTTGAGGAAATCAAGGGTTTGAGCTTAATTGAAGTTCTTGAAAGTCTTCTACGTGTTCTCTATGCTTCAAGAGGTAGGGTTCCTTCCTACTTAGGTTATTTACAACCTAGGATGCTTGTATGAAATGGGTATGTGGAAATGATGCTATATCACTTGCCTATTATGGTAGATTTAATGAAATGGGTATAGAATGGGCTAAAATAAATTTCTAACATGGAATTGATATGCGGTAATTACTTGTGTAATTCCATGGAAATTTGTGAAATGTGGGCATGCTAAGTGTTTATTTTATGCCTTGAAAATTTAGTGTGTTAGTGGCACACATTATGTGATAAGACGCTTGTGATTTGTGGTTGGATATGAAAATGTTAATATATGCTATTTGATATATTGACATCGATATGTAATCGGTAATTATATGCTTGGGATATAAATTGCCATGGAATATGTTTAAACATGGTTAATTTTGTTCATATGACATTCTTTACATATGGGCATGACATTGATTAAGCAATGGCGCATTACATTGCATTTGTACGATGAAAACGCATCCATAGCCATGAGTGTGGGTGTCTATGAATGGTTGATATCAAAAACCAAATAGGTGGATGATGGTGGGCTCGGAATAGTTGGATCAAAAATCTGACTGAGTCGCACAGTGGTATGGATAAAGAATTGGGTCGGGGTTAGCAAGAAGGGTTAGACTATCCCTTGAGTGAGAGACCTGGTGATTCGGAGATGCACTCTGTTGGTATAAGAGCCCATAAAATGTGTCGGTGTACATAAAACCGTTGGTGGAAGTCCATAAACTCCGTGTCGANATAAAGAATTGGGTCGGGGTTAGCAAGAAGGGTTAGACTATCCCTTGAGTGAGAGACCTGGTGATTCGGAGATGCACTCCGTTGGTATAAGAGCCCATAAAATATGTCGGTGTACATAAAACCGTTGGTGGAAGTCCATAAACTCCGTGTCAATTGGGTGCCGTTAGTGAAAGTCCATAAATAGCCACTCCAAGAAAGATTCGGAGATTTTAATTAGTCATTGGGTGTGTAGCGCCAATGGTGTGGCTTAGAAAGCCAGTTTTTGTACTCATGACATACATTGGGGGAAAAGGAGCCAGGGAGGACTCGGGTTGAGTTGTATGATTGAGTCTCATCTCACTTCATGGCATGACATTGCTAAGATTCCAACATTGAATGACGTATACTTGTTTGGAATGTTGTTGGCTGTAAAATGTTGCATTATCATTCATACGCACTTAGCTTGGGGAATGACCTTGGTAGGAAATACTCTATTAGGCGTGGCTCAACCTATACAGAAAAATATTTCAGGTGCGGGATATACGTCAGAGGAAGGCCCTCGTATGGGACCTCAAGGATGAAGGAAGCCAAAATGTGGCTTTGTTTAGAGTTTTGTAAAACTATTATGAAGTTTCTATTTTGGTNATATACGTCAGAGGAAGGCCCTCGTATGGGACCTCAAGGATGAAGGAAGCCAAAATGTGGCTTTGTTTAGAGTTTTGTAAAGCTATTATGAAGTTTCTATTTTGGTATGTAAATTAATGGAAATTGAATGTAATAGAACGTGTGTGGACTTTGTATTACAGGAAAAACTACATTACACATGAGTTGGATGGAAATGATATGCTTATGAATGTGTTGGAAATGAAAAGTAGGTGAAATAGGTAAAAGTTGGCCAGGAGTACTGANGTATGTAAATTAATGGAAATTGAATGTAATAGAACGTGTGTGGACTTTGTATTACAAGAAAAACTTCATTACACATGTGTTGGATGGAAATGATATGCTTATGAATGTGTTGGAAATGAAAAGTAGGTGAAATAGGTAAAAGTTGGCCAGGAGTACTAACACCACGAGGTCTAGTGAGATAACAGTACTGGTACCACGAGGTCTAGTGGGCAAAGCGTACCGGTACTCTTTCCAAAATTTTGAAATTTTAAAACTACCTTGCCAAGCTTTTGGGCTATGGGTTCTTGGGTTCGAAGGATATCAATAGACTATAATGGAGTATGAATTGTGGCACATTGCACCACGGTTGGATCAAAGGATAAAATGAACATGGGTTTTACACGTAAGTTGAAATCCTGATAAAGGGGATGTTATTAGCGTTGTAAACCCCCACATGTTTATATTAATATAATGATATAATTATTTAGTAATTCTAATATATGTAATGACATAAGAATGAACCACATAGGTTATAACGGTAGAAATAACTATTGGGAGGTAAATTGATTGTGAAGTTTAAGTTGCGAAGGTATTTAAGCTTGGAAGAGGTTGTTAGGTAAGTTCAAAATATTTTTAGGTCAAAATAAGATTTCGATTGAATCTGGAAGGTCGAGAAACCTTGGGAGAAGTAATATTGGGTATATTAGAAGTGAGGAAGTATTTCGGAGTTAAAGCACACTTTAGAGAGAATTTGGGTAAAAAGGATTTTGGATACTATCTAGTGTTTTGATCATAAATTTTTATTATGAAGTCCATTGGATCTGAAATTTTGACAGTGGCTAGTAGACTTCTAGGGCTACAAAAGTGTATTGCACAANATCTGGAAGGTCGAGAAACCTTGGGAGAAGTAATATTGGGTATATTAGAAGTGAGGAAGTATTTCGGAGTTAAAGCACACTTTAGAGAGAATTTGGGTAAAAAGGATTTTGGATACTATCTAGTGTTTTGATCATAACTTTTTATTATGAAGTCCATTGGATCTGAAATTTTGACAGTGGCTAGTAGACTTCTAGGCCTACAAAAGTGTATTGCACGANTCTAGTGTTTTGATCATAAATTTTTATTATGAAGTCCATTGGATCTGAAATTTTGACAGTGGCTAGTAGACTTCTAGGGCTACAAAAGTGTATTGCACGAAAGGTTTCCAATTCGACCTCTAAATGGGCCAAAACTACACTGAAAGTTGGAGCAAAAATCTGTCAGTCAAACCGTACCGGTATGCCCAACTCTAAAGGCTAAACAGTACCGGTACTGCATACCGGTATGCTTTATTTAAAGCTTGCCAAATAGTAAAAAAAAATTGGGATTTTTATGTTTTAAAACACCATTCTAAGCCCCATTTGTCCCATTCTTTCATTCCACTCTCACTCCACACCTCTTAGAACCCTAGGAGAAGATAAAGAGAGAAAGAAAAGGGAGGAAGAAGGTCTTTAAAGCTTGGGCTTTTGATTTACAATTCTTGGTTACAAGGTAGGGGGTTTCCTTCCATTGTTGTCCATTGATGCTAAGGTTAATATATATGTATTGTTTGACTCTAAATCTTATATATTTGCTATGAAATCATCTTTTCTTGGTCTTCTTGCAATTATTACCATGTTTTACACAAGTTAGGGTTGAATACCCATGAAATCTCATTTTCTTGATACAAAACCCTAGTTTTCAAAAGAGATGAACTTTCTTCTTGATTCTTCCTTTGTTCTTAACTTAGAAAACTTTAGTGTTTTGAGTTGAGTACTAAAATGATATTGATGATGATCTCTTGAATTTTATTCTATTGAAACACTACATGTGAAATTGGGGATTTGTGGAATTGTTGTTATTTGAGAAAATTGTTGGTATTGTATCTCTTGTGTGGTTGTTGGATAAACATTGGCTGCTATTAACCAGGTATCTTGGAGTGCGTAGACGCCTTCTTACTCCGTGTGGGTTAGAACTTTTTCTACCACTCGTAATGGGGTTAGTGTCATGCGAGGACTAAACCATTATCGCTTACGGGTTATCGTGGAAATGTTTTTCAGTTTGGGANGCCTTCTTACTCCGTATGGGTTAGAACTTTTTCTACCACTCGTAATGGGGTTAGTGTCATGCGAGGACTAAACCATTTTCGCTTACGAGTTATCGTGGAAATGTTTTTCAGTTTGGAAGGAATGTTACTATAGAGCTTAGTGCTCACCCCCTACAAACTACATTTTTTAGATTATGTACTGGAGGAGGATTTGGGAATTGAGGAACCGACACATTTGGAAGCTCCACTAGACGGGTTCGTGGATCCCAAGGTGGACGTCTAGAGTTATAGTTTATTTTTGTGCTAGCCTAGGAAAATTATTTACGATCATGTATAGTCTGGTATTTTGTTTATTCCGCTGCTAAGTTTACATGTAATTCTTTTGGGAAGTAATTGTCATAGCTTGGCATATTCTTTTGGATATAGTGGCCATGGTTGCCCTATTCTTTTGGGATGATATTGTAAATGATATATTTGATGAATGAAATTTTTTTATGGATGAATTATTTAGTTGCTCTCATGATGTGAATGGTTTTTTAGTTAGTAATGCCGTCCAACGTGGGTTTTGGGGCGTTACAAAGTTTGGTATCAGAGCCTAGGCTTTTGGTCTTACATGGGAGCTGTAAGTTATGGATTACCATTAGAGTGTTGGACTAGATGGAATAGAATCGTTGATATAAATTCTACACACGTCAAATGCTTTAGATTAAAAGTATAGTTAGGATGTCTTGTACATCAATGAAACTAAATTGTGAATTGATGTGCAGGATGGACGGTAGGCGTGGACGTGGATGAGGTCATGATGGCTAACCAAACCCACCACCACCACCTCCCGATGCCATGAATGGCATCTACCAATGCTTAAGGGAGCTCACCACTCTGGTACAAAACCAGAATGGAAACAACAATAACCACAACAACCACAATAGGGGAGCTCATCCACTAGCCCAAGTACCGGGCAACGGGGATGAGAATCGGAGAATGGTCGTTCTTCGAGAATTTCTTAGACAACGCCCATCCACTTTCCAAGGAAGCTCCAATCCCTTAGATGCGGATAGATGGATCTACCGAGTGAAGAAGAGTTGTGACAGCATGGGTGTGGCCGATGACCTTAGGGTCAGCTTGGCGACATATCTATTGGAGGGAAAGGCCGACCATTGGTGGGATTTCGTAAAGAGAAGGAAGAGCATCGATGCACTCATTTTGGAGGAGTTCGACCAAATCTTCCAAGACAAGTATTTTCTAGAATCAGTTAGAGACAGAATGAAGATAGATTTTCTTGCTCTATGAAAGGGTAGCATAATGGTGGCCGAGTACGATAGGAGGTTCGATGAGCTATCTCGTTATGCTACGGAGTTTATATCTACTGAGGCCAGCAGGGCCAAGCACTTTGAGCAAGGACTAAGGCCTATTATTCGGGAAAAGTTGGTGGCCCACAAGATCAGAGAGTATGGGGATATGGTTGACCGAGCTACACTTGTGGAAAGAGATATAAAGGACAACCAGCGATGACAGAGCTTTGCGAGAGGAGGTCCGATCCGGACGGGTGCTAGTACTAACAGATTATATAGAGCGACACCATACCGTCACCCAGATCAGGCGAGTGGACAAAGACTTTAGACTACTCGAGGAGCTGGAGGCGTACCAGAGAGGATAGGCACGGACCCGCGTCACTGCTTTGCATGTGAAAAGTTTGGGCACTTCAAAAANCACCCAGATCAGGCGAGTGGACAAAGACTTTAGACTACTCGAGGAGCTGGAGGCGTACCAGAGATGATAGGCACGGACCCGCGTCACTGCTTTGCATGTGAAAAGTTTGGGCACTTCAAAAATCAATACTCATTATTTCTACCGAGGACCAATCAAGCAACCGGGCAGGCGAATGCAAACAAGCCACCCCTACAAAGGCTAGCACAGCAAAGACCGTTACAAGCTCAAGCCCCTGGCGGCGCCAATCAAGGGAGAGTTTTTGCTTTGACTCAACCGGAGGAGGATGCTTCTAATGCCGTAGTGGAAGGTATCGTGCTTCTTTATAACTCTTGGGCCCGAATCTTATTCGATCCCGGTGCTATACACTCATTCATACGTACTGCATATGCTTTTAATTTGGGATTGAGATTTGAGAAGCTAGAACATNCGATCCCGGTGCTATCCACTCATTCATACGTACTGCATATGCTTTTAATTTGGGATTGAGATTTGAGAAGCTAGAACATGCCCTTAGTATTGACATGCCCATATGAGAATGGTTGGATACAAGAAGGGTGTGTAGAGGATGTGTGCTTTGCATTAGGGAACAGAAGTTGGTTGTCGATTTGTTTGCGTTAGATATGAAGGGGTACGACGTTATATTTGGGATGAACTTGTTGTCCACTTTCCGTGTGGTGATGGATTATTTTCACAAGCAAATTTCCTTTCAACTACCGAGAGGAGTAGTTTTTACTTTCATGAATGATTGCAATTCTTCCCATCCATTTCCTACTACGGGTAGTAAATTCTTGAAAGCTAAGGCAGGAAGTAAGTTGAGTTTCTTGGCTAGCTTAATTGGAGATGATCAGGATAAATTCCATGCGACCGTGGTGTTGATAGTGTCAAATTTTTTGGATGTCTTCCCAGATGAGCTACTCGGGTTACCCCCACAGAGAAAGATTGAGTTTACGATTGATCTCTATCTGAGAATTGAACCCATATCTATTGCTCCTTATCGGATGGCACCTTTGGAGTTTAAGGAGCTAAGGAANCAGAGAAAGATTGAGTTTACGATTGATCTATATCTGGGAATTGAACCCATATCTATTGCTCCTTATCGGATGGCACCTTTGGAGTTTAAGGAGCTAAGGAAGCAATTAAACCATTTGTTGGCTATTGGGTTTATCCATTTGAGTACTTCACCTTAGCCAGCCCCGGTCCTCTTTGAGAAGAAGCATGACAAGACACTTCGGTCATGTACAGATTATTGAAGGTTAAATCGAGTAACAGTGAAGAACAAATATCCCTTGCCAAGGATTGACGATTTATTCGATCAGTTGAGGGGTTCCAAGTATTATTTTAAGATTGATCTTCGCACTAGGTACCATCAACTGCGGATCAAGGAAGAGGATATTCCTAAGATAACTTTTCGTACTCGGTATGGTCATTTTGAATATACGGTGATGCCGTTCGGATTGACTAATGCCCCTGTAACCTTCATGGATTTGATGCACAGGGTATTTCGACCGTATTTAGATCAGTTCGTTATCGTGTTTATTGATGACATACTAATCTATTCCCGGACTCAAGAGGAACATGGACGCTATCTTTNCGGTGATGCCGTTCGGATTGACTAATGCCCCTGTAACCTTCATGGATTTGATGCACAGGGTATTTCGACCGTATTTAGACCAGTTCGTTATCGTGCTTATTGATGACATACTAATCTATTCCCGGACTCAAGAGGAACATGGACGCTATCTTTTTATTGTGCTACAGACATTGAGAGAACAAAAGTTATATGCGAAGATGAGTAAATGTGAGTTTTGGACGAAGGTAGTGAAATTCCTTGGCCATGTTGTGTCGGAACAAGGGGTAGCTGTTGACCCCGCAAAGATTGAAGCCGTGATGAAATGGGAACCACCAAAAATGTGACCAAAGTACATAGCTTCTTCGGTTTAGCAGGCTACTACTGGAGGTTTGTGGAAGGGTTCTCCAAGCTAGCGATGCCGATGACTCGCCTTACGAAGAAGGGAGAAAAGTTCTTGTGGACTCAAGCGTGTGAACTAGNAAAAATGTGACCAAAGAACATAGCTTCTTCGGTTTAGCAGGCTACTACTAGAGGTTTGTGGAAGGGTTCTCCAAGCTAGCGATGCCGATGACTCGCCTTACGAAGAAGGGAGAAAAGTTCTTGTGGACTCAAGCGTGTGAACTAGCCTTTCGCACCTTAAAGGAGAAGTTGACAACCGCTCCTATCCTCATTATTCCGAGTAGTGGGGAAGGATACGATGTGTACATCGATGCTTCTCTATGAGGCTTGGGGTGTGTGCTAATGCAAGGAGGGAAGGTGGTTGCCTATGACTCTAGGCAACTCAAGGTTCATAAGCAGAATTATCCCACCCATGACTTAGAGATTTCTGCGGTGGTTTTTGCTCTTAAGTTGTGGAGATGTTACTTATATGTGGAAAAATTTCAAGTGTTTTATGATTATAAGAGCCTCAAGTATGTGTTCACATAGAAAGATTTGAATCTTCGACAGAGAAGGTGGGTTGAGTATCTAGAAGATTATGATTTCACACTCAACTACCATCCAGGAAAGGCTAATGTAGTCGCCGATGCACTTAGCTGAAAGTCTTGGGGTGAACTCAATGGTCTTGCAAGTAAATGGAAGATGAGGGATGCCCTTGGAGACTATGATCTATGGGTTGGAGAAGATAGATCTTGTCCATGCCTATTCAACCTTGTGGCCCAACCTACCCTTCAACGTAGGGTTGTGGAATTACAATGCTTAGATCCTAACTAAGCGTCAATTCGAGCTAAATTGGAGAATGGAGAAACAAAGGAGGGTTGGTCTTTGAGAAATGGAGAACTGAGATATAGGGAGAAGCTATGTGTTCCCGATGATTCGTCCCTAAAGGAGGAGATACTTGGAATGTGCCATCCCTCTAAGATTGTTATCCACCCCAGTAGCACAAAAATGTATAGGGACATGAAGCGCCAATATTGGTGGAAGGGAATGAAGAAGGATGTGGCAAGGTTCATNGAGGGTTGGTCTTTGAGAAATGGAGAACTGAGATATAGGGAGAAGCTATGTGTTCCCGATGATTCGTCCCTAAAGTAGGAGATACTTGGAATGTGTCATCCCTCTAAGATTGTTATCCACCCCAGTAGCACAAAAATGTATAGGGACATGAAGCGCCAATATTGGTGGAAGGGAATGAAGAAGGATGTGGCAAGGTTCATAGCACGATGTGCGGTGTGCCAGCAGGTGAAGATCGAACATCAAAAGCCAGGAGGATTACTACNGGACATGAAGCGCCAATATTGGTGGAAGGGAATGAAGAAGGATGTGGCAAGGTTCATAGCACGATGTGCTGTGTGCCAGTAGGTGAAGATTGAACATCAAAAGCCAGGAGGATTACTACAGTCTTTGCCTATCCCAGAGTGGAAGTGGGATCACATCACCATGGATTTCGTGNGAATGAAGAAGGATGTGGCAAGGTTCATAGCACGATGTGCTGTGTGCCAGTAGGTGAAGATTGAACATCAAAAGCCAGGAGGATTACTACAGTCTTTGCCTATCCCAAAGTGGAAGTGGGATCATATCACCATGGACTTCATGTCAGGTTTTCTACGGACTTCACGCGGTTAAAATGCCGTATGGGTCATTGTGGATAGACTTACCAAGTCAGCTCATTTCTTGAGTATGAAGACCACAGACACCTTGGAGAGCTTGAGCAAGCTATATATTCGCGAGATTGTTCAATTACATGGAGTTCTGCTTTCTATTGTTTCAAATCGTGATTCTCGTTTTGTGGCACAATTTTGGCAAAGTCTACAACGAGCTATGGGAACAGAGTTACACTTTTGCCATTGGTCGAATTTGCATACAACAACAGTTATTAGGCAAGTATTGAGATGGCACCTTATGAAGCATTGTATGGAAGACCATGTAGGTCACTGACTTGTTGGCTAGAAGCTGGAGAGAGTAGTTTGTTTGGGCCAGAGATCGTTCGAGAGACTAAGGAGAAAATTCAACTCATTCGGGAGAGGCTACGCACGACATAGAGTAGACAGAAAAGCTATGCGGATCGACGACAAAGACCCTTGGAATTCAAGGTTGGAGATCATGTGTTTCTTAAAGTTTCGCCCAAGAAGGGAATGTTGTGATTTGGCAAGAAGGGAAAGTTAGCTCCAAGATACAACGGACCCTTTGAAGTGATCAAGGTAATAGGCAAAGTGGCGTATCAACTTCGACTACCAGCTCAGTTGTCAGGGGTGCACAACGTGTTTCATGTGTCGATGTTGAGGAAGTGCCGGTTAGAGACCATGCATGTGATAGATTTGGAAGATATCGAAGCTCAAGATGGAGCAATGTATGAAGAACAATCGGTGAAGATTCTTGACACCAAAGAGAAGGTGTTCTGCAACAAAGTCATCCGACTAGGGAAGGTTTTGTGGCAACACCATGGAGTGGAATAAGCTACTTGGGAACCAGAGCTAGAAATGCGAGAGAAGTACTCGTATTTGTTTTCTACTTGAGGTAAGTTTCGAGGATGAAACTTTATTTAAAGGGGGGTGGATTGTAAACCCCCGCATGTTTATATTAATATAATGATATAATTGTTTAGTAATTCTAATATATGTAATAACATAAGAATTAACCACATAGATTATAACGGTAGAAATAACTATTGGGAGGCAAATTGATTGTGAAGTTTAAGTTGCGAAGGTATTTAAACTTGGAAGAGGTTGTTAGGTAAGTTCAAAAAATTTTTAGGTCAAAATAAGATTTTCATTGAATCCGGAAGGTCAAGAAACCATGGGAGAAGTAATATTGGGTATATTAGAAGTGAGGAAGTATTTCGGAGTTAAAGCATACTTTAGAGAGAATTTGGGTAAACAAGATTTTGGACACTGTCTAGTGTTTTGATCATAACTTTTATTCTGAAGTCCATTGGATCTGAAATTTTGACAGTGGCTAGTAGACTTCTAGGACTACAAAAGTGTATTTCACGAAAAGTTTCCAATTCGACCTCTAAATGGGCCAAAACTGCACTGAAAGTTGGAGCAAAAATCTGTCAGTCAAACCGTACAGGTATGCATTACCGGTACGCCCAACTCCAGAGGCTAAATAGTACCGGTACTGCGTACCAGTATGCTTTATTTAAAGCTTGCCGAACAGTAAAAAAAATCAGGATTTTTATGTTTTAAAACACCATTCTACGCCCCATTTGTCCCATTCTTTCATTCCACTCTCACTCCACACCTCTTAGCACCCTAGGAGAAGATAAAGAGAGAAAGAAAAGGGAGGAAGAAGGTCTTCAAAGCTTGGGCTTTTGATTTGAAATTCTTGATTACAAGGTAGGGGATTTTCTTCCATTCTTGTCCATTGATGCTAGGGCTAATATATATGTATTCTTTGACTCTAAATCTTATATATTTGCTATGAAATCATCTTTTCTTGGTCTTCTTGCAATTATTACCATGTTTTACACAAGTTAGGGTTGAATACCCATGAAATCTCATTTTCTTGATATAAAACCCTAGTTTTCAAAAGAGATGAACTTTCTTCTTGATTCTTCCTTTGTTCTTGACTTAAAAAACTTTAGTGTTTTGAGTTGAGTACTAAATGATATTGATGATGATCTCTTGCATTTTATTCAATTGTTCTATTGAAACACTACATGCGAAATTAGGGATTTATGGAATTGTTGTTATTTGAGGAAATTATTGGTATTGTATCTCTTGTGTGGTTGTTGGATAAACACGGGCTACTATTTACGGGGTATCTTGGAGTATGTAGATGTCTTCTTACTCCGTGTGGATTAGAACTTTTCCTACCACTCGTAATGGGGTTAGTGTTTTGCGAGGACTAAACCATTATCGCTTACGAGTTATGTTGGAAAAAGGGGTTAGTATACTACTCTTTGGTTGGATACGTCACTGTCATGGTGTTGGCATACTCCCTTCCTAAAAGTTGGATATCCTTGCGAGGATTTGTGTGGATTGTACGTGGGCTATGATATTTTTGATGGTATCCATGTGAGGTCTTACCTCATACCAGAGATACGAATACAGTGGTGGGTTATTGTTCATTGTAGCAGAAATAGTTTTTACAAGATTTTTGGGAAGTATGGGATTCCGCAAGAACTTGAGAGAAACGGTTTATGGTGGAATGGATTATTAGTTGTATATTGGTTTCACTTATGCATTAAATTATTACTGTTGCTTAAACTTGAGATCTGTTTAAATGTCTCAGTTTTCTTTCGAAATTCATATATGTTATTTGTGTAAGGTGACCGACCATTTTTATATGCTTTTCTAAACCTTGTTCGAGTTTGGGAGGAATGTTGCTACAGAGCATAGTGCTCACCCCCCTACAAACTACATTTTTTAGATTATGTACTGGAGGAGGATTTCGGAATTGAGGAATCGACACATTTCGAAGCTCCACTAGATGGGTTCGTGGATCCCGAGGTGGACGTCTAGAGTTATAGTTTCTTTTTGTGCTAGACTAGGGAAATTATTTACGATCATGTATAGTCTAGTATTTTGTTTATTCCGATGCTAAGTTTACATGTAATTCTTTTGGGATGATATTGTAAATGATATATTTGAAGAATGAAATTTCTTTATGGATGAATTATTTAGTTGCTCTCATGATGTGAATGGTTTTTTAGTTTGTAATGCCGTCCAGGGTGGGTTTTGGGGCGTTACAAGCGTAGAGTCGAGTTGTGCGACTACCATGGGTATTTTTGCTGGTTGATAGTTGGTCAACGGTTGTTAAAGGACCCCGGATTTTAGGAGCGTCACAGCTTGGTATTAGAGCATAGGTATACGATTTACCTAGGGCTGTTGAGCAAGGGTCTAAACCAATGCATTAATGATTATGTGCTTAAATGCTACGTGCTACATGTTATGTGATATGTGAATAATATAAATGGTAAAATGTATATGAAAAAGTGACACTAGGGTTAGAAAACATAACCTTGGGAGTCAGACAACAAGGGAACGAGATAGTTTAAGGTGTAAAGGTTTACTAGTGGGTGACATAAGCTCTACTAGGGAGACAAGGAGATAAATCTTAGAGTTCAAAGTTGGTCCCTACTTTGGGATACTAAATTGGTGCCCTAATGCTATCTGAAATGTGTGTAAATGGCTAGTAAAGGAAGAGGATGCCGAGGCGGTGGGCGGAACACTAATCAACCACCACCAGCCTTTGACCACCAAGCCTTCGTGGAGACTATTGGTACGATGGCTACTACCATTGCATAGGCTAGTACTGCAGTTGCTACCATTGCACGGGCCAGTGCAAGTGTGGGACAAGGAGGGTCAAGTAACCTCTATAGGTTCAAGACACATAAGACTCCAATTTTTAAGGGAGGGGCGGATCCGATGGTGGTCGACCATTGGTTCCGACAAATCGATAAGATTCTTAAGGTAATGGAAATCACTTTCGATGCCATGAAGATAAGGCTAGCTGCATTCCAGCTAGAGGGAGAAGCCTAACTGTGGTGGGAGTAGGCAAAGGACTCCAAGGACTTGGAGGAAATGACATGGGAAGAGTTTCAGGAGCTTTTCATGGGAAAGTATTTTCCAGTGGCCGCTAGACATGCAAAGGCCCGAGAATTCTTGGATTTGAGACAAGGGACAATGATGGTGCTGGAATACGTGGCCAAGTTCACGGAGTTAGCCTGTTTTGCCGATGACTACGTGGCCACAGATATGGCCAAAGTGAGGAAGTTTGAGGATGGTCTTAAATTGTCCATCCAGGTTAAAACTGTGGGTCACTACCTGCAAAACAAGGATTCGATGGTCACGACAGCTATGGCCATTGAGAGAAAAGTTGAGGACACACGGACCATCCGGGAAGCGGGTGACAAGGATAGGAAGAAGGAGGGTCAATCCTCTTCTTCTAGTTCAGAAAAGAGACAAATGACATCTGTTACACAGGGACAGGGCCATAGTCATCAAGACCAAGGCTAAGGTTGATTCTCCCAAGGTGGGGGAAACCTCAAGACAACTTATCAGGTTAGTCAACAAACATGTTTCCATTGCCACTAGCCGGGTCATATGAAGTGGAATTGTCCTTAGAGGCAGGGATCCCAAGGCTACGGGTCATCTCAGTCCCAGTTGTCAATGGGACATGCATAGACATCTTTTATTTCTCCCTACCCCACCATGGGCTAGGGAAGCTAGTACCAGTTCCAGGGTGCTACTTAGACCCCTACCACTTCACGAGCGGGGACTCCGCAATCAAGCCAGATGGGTCAGGGCATGGGTCGAGGTCGAGGTCGAGGACAAGGCATGCAAGCCGGGACTTCGAGGACCCAAGGGCATGTCTACACCTGAGATTGAACTAATGGATTAGTGAGTCATACATGTTACATTTCTACTCTCTTGCTTATGGGCAAGGGTGTTATTTGACTTTAGTGTATCTCATTTATTCATATCTACATCATGTGTGAGGGACCTGGGCATAGAGGTTGATANTTTAATCCTAAATCTTATACATTTGCTATGAAATCATCTTTCATTAGTCTTCTTGTAATTATTATCATGTTTTACACAAGTTAGGGTTTAACACCCATGAAATCTCATTTTCTTAATATAAAACCTTNTCATTAGTCTTCTTGCAATTATTACCATGTTTTACACAAGTTAGGGTTTAACACCCATGAAATCTAATTTTCTTAATATAAAACCTTAGTTTTCAAAAGAGATGGACTTTCTTCTTAATTCTTCTTTTGTTCTTGACTTTGAAACTTTAGTGCTTGGTCTTGAGTAATAAACTAATATTGATGATGATCTCTTGCATTTTTTTTAATTGTTCTATTGAAACACTACATGTGAAATTGAGAATTTATGGAATTGTTGTTATTTGAGAAAATTGTTGGTATTGTATCTCTTGTGTGGTTGTTGAATAAACATGGGCTGCTATTGATCGGGTATCTTGGAGTGTGTAAACGCCTTCTTACTCTGTGTGGATTAGAACTTTTTCTACCACTCGTAATGGGGTTAGTACCTTACGAGGACTAAACCATTATCGCTTACGAGTTACCGTGAAAGAAAAAAGGTTAGTATACTACTCTTTACTTGGATACGTCACTGCCGTGGTGTTGGCATACGCCTTCCTAAAGGTTAGATATCCTTGTGAGGATTTGTGTGGATTGTACGTGGGCCATGATATTTTCGATNGGGGTTAGTATACTACTCTTTGGTTGGATACGTCACTGCCATGGTGTTGGCATACTCTTTTCCTAAAAGTTGGATATCCTTGCAAGGATTTGTGTGGATTGTACGTGGGCTATGATATTTTTGATGGTATCCATGTGAGGTNCTTCCTAAAAGTTGGATATCCTTGCGAGGATTTGTGTGGATTGTACGTGGGCTATGATATTTTTGATGGTATCCATGTGAGGTCTTACCTCATACCAGAGATACGAATACAGTGGTGGGTTATTGTTCATTGTAGCAGAAATAGTTTTTACAAGATTTTTGGGAAGTATGGGATTCCGCAAGAACTTGAGAGAAACGGTTTATGGTGGAATGGATTATTAGTTGTATATTGGTTTCACTTATGCATTAAATTATTACTGTTGCTTAAACTTGAGATCTGTTTAAATGTCTCAGTTTTCTTTCGAAATTCATATATGTTATTTGTGAAAGGTGACCGACCATTTTTATATGCTTTTCTAAACCTTNTCGAAATTCATATATGTTATTTGTGTAAGGTGACCGACCATTTTTATATGTTTTTCTAAACCTTGTTCGAGTTTGGGAGGAATGTTGCTACAGAGCATAGTGCTCACCCCCCTACAAACTACATTTTTAGATTATGTACTGGAGGAGGATTTCGGAATTGAGGAATCGACACATTTCGAANATAGTGCTCACCCCCCTACAAACTACATTTTTTAGATTATGTACTGGAGGAGGATTTCGGAATTGAGGAATCGACACATTTCGAAGCTCCACTAGATGGGTTCGTGGATCCCGAGGTGGACGTCTAGAGTTATAGTTTCTTTTTGTGCTAGACTAGGGAAATTATTTACGATCATGTATAGTCTAGTATTTTGTTTATTCCGCTGCTAAGTTTACATGTAATTCTTTTGGGATGATATTGTAAATGATATATTTGAAGAATGAAATTTCTTTATGGATGAATTATTTAGTTGCTCTCATGATGTGAATGGTTTTTTAGTTTGTAATGCCGTCCAGGGTGGGTTTTGGGGCGTTACAAGCGTAGAGTCGAGTTGTGCGACTACCATGGGTATTTTTGCTGGTTGATAGTTGGTCAACGGTTGTTAAAGGACCCCGGATTTTAGGAGCGTCACAGCTTGGTATTAGAGCATAGGTATACGATTTACCTAGGGCTGTTGAGCAAGGGTCTAAACCAATGCATTAATGATTATGTGCTTAAATGCTACGTGCTACATGTTATGTGATATGTGAATAATATAAATGGTAAAATGTATATGAAAAAGTGACACTAGGGTTAGAAAACATAACCTTGGGAGTCAGAAAACAAGGGAACGAGATAGTTTAAGGTGTAAAGGTTTACTAGTGGGTGACATAAGCTCTACTAGGGAGACAAGGAGATAAATCTTAGAGTTCAAAGTTGGTCCCTACTTTGGGATACTAAATTGGTGCCCTAATGCTATCTGAAATGTGTGTAAATGGCTAGTAAAGGAAGAGGATGCCGAGGCGGTGGGCGGAACACTAATCAACCACCACCAGCCTTTGACCACCAAGCCTTCGTGGAGACTATTGGTACGATGGCTACTACCATTGCATAGGCTAGTACTGCAGTTGCTACCATTGCACGGGCCAGTGCAAGTGTGGGACAAGGAGGGTCAAGTAACCTCTATAGGTTCAAGACACATAAGACTCCAATTTTTAAGGGAGGGGCGGATCCGATGGTGGTCGACCATTGGTTCCGACAAATCGATAAGATTCTTAAGGTAATGGAAATCACTTTCGATGCCATGAAGATAAGGCTAGCTGCATTCCAGCTAGAGGGAGAAGCCTAACTGTGGTGGGAGTAGGCAAAGGACTCCAAGGACTTGGAGGAAATGACATGGGAAGAGTTTCAGGAGCTTTTCATGGGAAAGTATTTTCCAGTGGCCGCTAGACATGCAAAGGCCCGAGAATTCTTGGATTTGAGACAAGGGACAATGATGGTGCTGGAATACGTGGCCAAGTTCACGGAGTTAGCCTGTTTTGCCGATGACTACGTGGCCACAGATATGGCCAAAGTGAGGAAGTTTGAGGATGATCTTAAATTGTCCATCCAGGTTAAAATTGTGGGTCACTACCTGCAAAACAAGGATTCGATGGTCACGATAGCTATGGCCAATGAGAGAAAAGTTGAGGACACACGGACCANCAGGTTAAAACTGTGGGTCACTACCTGCAAAACAAGGATTCGATGGTCACGATAGCTATGGCCAATGAGAGAAAAGTTGAGGACACACGGACCATCCGGGAAGCGGGTGACAAGGATAGGAAGAAGGAGGGTCAATCCTCTTCTTCTAGTTCAGAAAAGAGACAAATGACATCTGTTACACAGGGACAGGGCCATAGTCATCAAGACCAAGGCTAAGGTTGATTCTCCCAAGGTGGGGGAAACCTCAAGACAACTTATCAGGTTAGTCAACAAACATGTTTCCATTGCCACTAGCCGGGTCATATGAAGTGGAATTGTCCTTAGAGGCAGGGATCCCAAGGCTACGGGTCATCTCAGTCCCAGTTGTCAATGGGACATGCATAGACATCTTTTATTTCTCCCTACCCCACCATGGGCTAGGGAAGCTAGTACCAGTTCCAGGGTGCTACTTAGACCCCTACCACTTCACGAGCGGGGACTCCGCAATCAAGCCAGATGGGTCAGGGCATGGGTCGAGGTCGAGGACAAGGCATGCAAGCCGGGACTTCGAGGACCCAAGGGCATGTCTACACCTCAGATTGAACTAATGGATTAGTGGGTCATACATGTTACATTTCAACTCTCTTGCTTATGGGCAAGGGTGTTATTTGACTTTAGTGCATCTCATTTATTCATATCTACATCATGTGTGAGGGACCTGGGCATAGAGGTTGATACCTTGGAAGAGCCATTGTATGTAAATTCACCCCTAGGAGCTAAGGTATGTATTGACCGGATATGTCAAGATTGTGAGTTAGAGATCTCAGAGATTCTACTCACCGTGGACCTTAGGGTCATGGACATGTCAGAGTTTGATGTTATCCTCGGAATGGATTAGTTGGCGGCACATCGTGTCACCATTGATTGTGATCGAAAGAGGGTAACTGCTTACACACCCGATGGTGTTGGTTTCAAGTTTCAAGAGGAAAAGCATAGAGCTTTGCCCTAAGCCATGTATGACTCCCGATGGCAAGGGCAATTGATGGATTGGCTTGCGAGCCTTACCCTAGAGGACGAGGTGAGATAGGAGTTGAGTCTACCTCAGGTTGTATGTGAGTATGAGGATATTTTTTAGGATGAACTATCGGGATTACCTCCCTATAGGGATGTAGATTTTAGCATTGAGTTGCATCCTAATACATCGCCAGTTTCTACAACTCCACATAGGATGACGCCAGTTGAGTTACAAGAGACTTAAGGTCCAACTGCAAGAATTGTTGGACAAGGGTTTTATTAGACCGAGCACTTCACCTTGGGCTACTCCGGTGTTGTTCGCCAAGAAAAAGGACAAAATCCTTTGACTATGCATAGATTATCGGCAGTTGAATTGGGTCACTATTAAGAATAGGTACCCTTTGTTAAGGATAGATGATCTGTTTGATCAGCTGAGGGTAACGCGGGTCTACTCCAAGATAGATCTTCGCACCGGCTACCATCAGTTGAGGATTAGGGAGGCAGATATCCCTAAGACGGCATTCAAAATGCGGTACAGGCATTTTAAGTTCACGGTGATGCCCTTTGGATTAACGAATGTTCCGGCGGCATTCATGGATCTTATGCAGAGAGTGTTCTAACTCTATTTAGATCAGTTCATTGTAGTATTTGTTGATGACTTCCTGATCTACTCCATGTCTGAGGAGGAATATGAGGGTCACTTAAGGATTGTTCTTTAGACCTTGAGAGACCCCCAGTTGTACGTCAAGTTCAGCAAGTGTGAATTTTGGCTTACAGAGGTGAAATTTTTGGGACACGTGGTGTCGGCTTGGGGTGTATCCGTGGACTCAGATAAGGTTGAGACAGTTATAAGTTGGGAGAGGCCAAAGTTAGTCATCGAGATACGCAGTTTCTTGGGATTGGCAGGGTATTATAGGAGGTTCATCAAGGACTTCTCTTGATTAGCTACACCTATGATGAAATTAACCCGGAAGGAGGTCAAGTTTGAGTGGAATGATTCATGTGAGAAAAAATTCCAGGAGTTAAAGAGGAGGCTCACTTCAGCTCCTATTTTGATAGTTCCAGAGAGGGGACAGATGTACATGGTATACTGTGATGCCTCTAGAGACGGACTGGGTTGTGATTTGATGCAGTCCGGGAGGGTGGTGGCTTATGGTCTACGACAGTTAAAGAACCATGAGTAGAATTATCCTACGTACGACATGGAGTTGGCGGCCAAAGTCTTTGCTTTGAAGACTTGATGCCACTATTTATATGGTGAACAATTCGAGGTGTTTTCGGACTACAAGAGTCTGAAGTACATTTTTACACAGTGGGACCTCAACATGAGGCAACGCAGGTGAATGATGTACTTGGAAGACTATGACTTTACTTTGCATTATCATCCTGGTCAGGCAAATGTAGTGGTTGATGCACTCAACTGAAAGTCACGGGGAGTTGTGGCTAGTGTAGCTTCCTGAGAATGGAGGATGCTTGAGACTGTAGAATAGTTTGGGCTACATTATCGGGGTCAGGCTTAAGGTGTTCTAGGGATTTTGGTGGCTATGTCTTCCCTACTGAGCAGAGTGATCAAGTCCCAGGGACAAGATCCAAAGTTATTATCCATCAGGGACCGAGTGTAGGCAGGTACCAGTAACGAGGGTTGGGCTATTCATACGAANATAGTTTGGGCTACATTATCGGGGTCAGGCTTAAGGTGTTCTAGGGATTTTGGTGGTTATGTCTTCCCTACTGAGTAGAGTGATCAAGTCCCAGGGACAAGATCCAGAGTTATTATCCATCAGGGACCGAGTGTAGGCAGGTACCAGTAACGAGGGTTGGGCTATTCATACGGATGGCAGCCTTCGGTATAAGGGGAGAGTTATGGTTCCCTAGTCTATAGAGCTGAGAGGGGAGATTCTTAGAGAGTTTCATTGCTCTTGATTTAAGGTGCATCCAGGTGGCATGAAGATGTATCATGACCTTCATCGCTAGTATTATTGAAGCGGAATGAAGAGGGACATTGGAAACTTTGTTAGTCGGTGTCTCACATGTCAATAGGTGAAGGCTGAACATCAGAGACCAGCGGGGTTACTCTAGCCTTTGGAGGTAGCTGAGTGAAAGTGGGAGTATATCACGATGAATTTTGTGACTCACTTGCCATGGACATTGCGAGGACATGACCCAGTATGGGTAATAGTGGACCGGCGTACGAAGTCGAAACACTTTTTGGCTGTGCAAATGACCTTCACACTGGAGAAATTCTGCAGGTTATATATACAAGAGATTGTCTGGTTACATGGGGTGCCCGTATCTATAGTATCGGATCGAAATCCCAGGTTTATAACTCATTTTTGGGAGGGTTTTCAACGGGCTATAGGGACTTAGTTAACGATGAGTACAATATTTCATCTCCAGATTGAAGGTCAGTCAAAGAGGACCATCCAAATATTAGAGGACATTCTACGGGCATGCGTCCTAGATTTCAAGGGTAGTTGGGAAGGTCATTTACCCTTAGTGGATTTTGCCTACAGCAATAGTTATCAGGCGAGCATTCAGATGACACCCTATGAGGCACTATATGGGAGGCCTTGTCGTTCTCTGGTATGTTGGACAGTGGTGGGAGAGAGACCCTTTACGGGTCCAGATTTGATCAGAGACACCTCAGAGAAGGTGAACTTGATACGAAAGCATCTTCTCACGGCTGAGAGCCGACAGAAGAGCTATGTCGACAGACGGCGGCAACCTCTGGAGTTTGAGGTGGGTGATCACGTCTTCTTGAAAGTGACGCCTAATATGGGAGTGGTCAGGTTCAGAAAATGGGAAAATCTGTCACCAATGTTCATCGGGCCCTTCGAGGTACTCGAGAGGGTAGGTATGGTGGCTTACAGATTGGCGTTACTGTCAAATCTATCAGGTATTCATGTAGTATTCTATGTCTTCATGCTTCGAAAATACACCCCAGATCCGACTCATATGGTGGATTGGGGCGAGCTTGTTGTTGATGCGGATGGGACCTTCGAGGAGGGACCGGTGCACATTATGGATAGTCAAGAACAGGTTTTACAAGGCGAGACCGTGTGGCTAGTGAAGGTACTATGACAGCACCGGGGAGTGGAGGAGGCGACATGGGAGCGTGAGGACATTGTACGTACCAACTATCCATTCCTATTCAAGAATGGAGGTAAAACTATATAATTTTAAGGATAATATCAAATGTTGCATATGCATATGGTGAAGTGTCTATGTGTGTGTGAATTTCGGGGACGAAATTTTTTTTAAGGGGGGAAGAATGTAAAACCCGGATAAATTTAAACTTTTATGAAAAATGGTAAAATGATAATTTGCCACTACGGTACGGGTTACAAACCTGAAATTTTTTGAATCTCAGGTGACTAAACAGACCTCACCATTGGATTCGTTTCACGAAATCTAGTTACCACGTCAAATTTTATCAAATTTTGAGATAGTCAGATTTTTTGCGTTTTACGAGGCGGTCGAGTCTCGGGTGACCCAAAATCGGGATTTTTAATAAAAAAATTTGAAATTTGAAAAATAATTTAAGGCAAATTAAAATAATTTTTTTTTTGATATTGAATCGGGACAAAATTTAATCGTTTCGGGGCAAAAACGGACCCGAGGAAAAGAGGGTCATGTGGCGCGCTGTGGGCCAAGTATTTTAAGGGTATAAATAGGAGGAAAATCTGATTTCTTCTCCCATTTTTGCTCAGCCGTTAACCAATAGAAAAGAAGAGATGGAAAAGAGAAAGTTCACCACTTCTCTCTACGATCAACAAAATTCTAGCAGTCAAATCCGTTCGGGCGAAGAGGGAAAGTCATTCCCCTCTTCAAGGGCTACGCCTACATACCAAAAATCGAGGATTTTACCAAAGTTCCAAAAAATGGGACTTGAGGAAATCAAGGGTTTGAGCTTGATTGAAGTTCTTGAAGGTCTTCTACGTGTTCTCTACACTTCAAGAGGTAGAGTTCCTTCCTACTTAGGTTATTTACAACCTAGGATGCTTGTATGAAGTGGGTATGTGGAAAGAANATTGAAGTTCTTGAAGGTCTTCTACGTGTTCTCTACACTTCAAGAGGTAGAGTTCCATCCTACTTAGGTTATTTACAACCTAGGATGCTTGTATGATGTGGGTATGTGGAAAGGATGCTATATCACTTGTCTATTATGGTAGATTTAATGAAATGGGTATAGAATGGGCTAAAATAAATTCCTAACATGGAATTGATATGTGGTAATTACTTGTGTAATTCCATGGAAATTTGTGAAATGTGGGCATGCTAAGTGTTTATTTTATGCCTTGAAAATTTAGTGTGTTAGTGGCACACATTATGTGATACCATGCTTGTGAATTGTGGTTGGATATGAAAATGTTAATATATGCTATTTGATATATTAACATTGATATGTAATTGGTAACTACATATTTTGGATATAAATTGCCATGAAATATGTTTAAACGTGGTTAATTTGGATCATGTGGCATTCTTTATATATGGGCATGACATTGAGTAAGTAATGACGCATTCCACTGTATTTGCACGGGGGAAACGCATCCATTGCCATGAGTATGGGTGTGTGTGCATGGTTGATATCAAACACCAAATAGGTGGATGATGGTGGGCTTGGGATAGTTGGATCGAAAATTCAACTGAGTCGCACGGTGGTATGGATAAAGAATTGGGTTGGGGTTAGCAAGAAGGGCTAGACTATCCCTCAGGTGAGAGAACCAGTGATTCAGAGACGCACTCCGTTGGTATGACAACCTTAAAGTGTGTTGGTGTACGCGGAACAATTGGTGGAAGTCCATAAATTCCGTGTTGGTCGGGTGCTATTGGTGAAAGTTCATAAATACCGACCCCAAGAAAGACCTGGAGATTTTAATTAGTCATTGGGTGTGTAGCGGCAATGGCAGGGCTTGGAAAGCCAATTTTTTTCGATTTTTGTACTCATGACATACATGGGGGAAAAGGAGCCAGGGAGGACTCGGGTTGAGTTGCATGATTGAGTCTCATCTCACTTCATGGCATGACATTGCTAAGATTTCAACACTGAATAATATATACTTGTTTGGAATGTTTTTGGTTGTAAAGTGTTGCATTATCATTCATATCCACTTAGATTGGGGAATGACCTTGGTAGGAAATACTCTACTAAGCGTGGCTCACCCTATACAGGAAAATATTTCAAGTACGGAATATACGTCGAAGGAAGTCTCTCGCATGGGAACTCAAGGTTGAAGGAAGCTAAAATGTGGCTTTGTTCAGAGTTTTGTAAAACTATTATGAAGTTTCGATTTTGGTATGTAAATTAAAGGAAATTGAATGTGCGTGGACATTGTATTACAGGAAAAACTTCATTACACGTGAGTTGGATGGAAATCATATGCTATGAATAAGTTGGAAATGAAAAACAAGTGAAATAGGCAAAAGTGGGCCAGGAGTACCGGTACCATGAGGCCCAGTGGGCAAAGCGTACCAGTACTCTTTCCAAAATTTTGAAATTTTAAAACTACCTTGCCAAGCATTTGGGCTATGGGTTCTTGGGTTTCAAAGATATAAATGGACTATAATGGAGTATGAATTGTGGCACATCGCACCACGGTTGGATCAAAGGATAAAATGAACATGGATTTTACGCGTAGGTTGAAATCTCGATAAATGGGATGTTATTAGCGTGGAGTCGAGTTGTGTGACTACCACGGGTATTTTCACAGGTTGACGGTTGGTCAACGGTTGTTAAAGGACCCTCAGTTTTAGGGCCGTCACAAACTAATCACCCTGTAAACAACAACTGCCGCATAGACCATATTTAGTTGCACAGATTCTTGTGCCACATAAACCACATATATCGCAAGCTTGCATCACCTCATAGATATCATTCTTCATTGGAACAACACTAACTACATTAATGGTTTATGTCCTTCAGGCGACCAACAACACAGAGAGTTTTTTATCACGTTACTTGGACGACTCCACCACATAATCAAATTCTATCACATAGACTACTCAAGTCATATAGATAATTCATGTTAGTTAGACGACACAACACACATAATTCTCTTTCATCACTTAAACGACTCTCATAACACTGTCGTGCCTATCTGCTCAATTAATTATTTCCAGCAATAACCATAGCAAAAATATATGTTTAAAAGTCTAATAACTTATCACAAAAAGTTATAGGGTGTTGCATCTACCTTGCAAAAAATTCTATCTNCACATAATTCTCTTTCATCACTTAAACGACTCTCATAACACTGTCGTGCCTATCTGCTCAATTAATTATTTCCAGCAATAACCATAGCAAAAATATATGTTTAAAAGTCTAATAACTTATCACAAAAAGTTATAGGGTCATAAATGACTCCTCCACCAGAGCTTTGGGACAACGTTCTTTGTAGTGCTAGTCCCCAAACCTAGCACCCAATATTCACAATCCCATTTGAGTATTAATTACATACAAGGTAAACTTTTCTCATAAAATTATAGTTACCCAAAATATACTTGAATCTACATAATTACTTATAAAATCATAAGATTGCATGCTTTCTTATAATTACTCATGTCCATGAAATTCATTAAAATTCAAGAACAATTCACAAGATCCCTAATTACCCACCAAACTACAATCTTTCTTAACCAAAATTAAACCCACATACAACAATTCCATTCATCTATTTTTCATACAACAACTCTAACTTAATTCAAATACCCACATAAATATTAAGGTGAATCCTTCATGCATTAAATTAAAACTTAAACTAAACATCATACACACACACACACATATATATATATACACCATCCAAACACATACATAATACCATACTTTCAATACATGCAACACTTAAAATGTGTATATTAGAGTTGGATTTCTACATTTTAGAAGAAAGAAATGGATCACAATTCTTACATTTGCACCCACACTTTTTTTTTCTTTTCTTCCTCTTTTTGTTTTCTTTCTTTCCTTCTTCTTTCATTGATTTCTTCTACTTTCCTTTTTGGTTGTTCTTGCCGAAATCTTCTAGCAAGATTTCTTATTTTTTTTTTATTTTTTTTTGCATGCAAGACATATCTTGCATGTCTTTCTAAATGGAATCTTCCATCATTGCCACATATTTTATTTATATTTATATATATACATATACATATACATATATATATATATATATGCATATATACTCCCTAGCTTATATATATAGATGTATTCCTTAAAAATATGTGTATATATATATACACATTTCCATGTACATACCCATTTTTTTTTTTGTATGCATATTTATACATACACACACACACACATATATCCAAAAATATTGATAAACCATTAAATTCGTATTTCAAACCCCTAACCACTCCTTGTAAATACTAACACATTTTTTTATTGTAATAAATTAATGTCACATGATTGTCTCTCAATTAATTCCACATGCACTAGCATACATAAATTAATAAATTCATGTCACATGTCAACGTTCGTATTTAACTTTTTACACTTTAAATAAAATAATTCCCCCTATAATCATTCTTTATAAAATTATCTCTTACTATTAAAATATTCATTGTTTAGGTTCATGTGTAATATCATTACACGTAATTAAATATTGACTATCAATCCTACGCATACATGTCACATGTGAATATGCTTATTACAAATATTATATGTTTGTCATGCGTGTTCGGGTCTTACACCTTGCTCTTCCTTGAGTACAATACAAATATCCCACCTTGTAAGATTCACTCAAGAAGAACAATCTACAACATGCTCTCTTGTTTTTCAAATAAAATTCCCTTAATCTAAAGAACAAGACAAAAAGAGTGTATATCAAAGCTTACACATAAACAAACAATTTTGCAATGAATGATCACTTTCTCTTTTGGCTTCTAGATCATCAATTCAAAGTGGCAAAAGTTTTCTTAAATGCATTGAAGACCCTTATTTATACTTAGAAGGAAGAGTATTTTGAATATCTCTCAAATATAGCCCAAACCCTGAGACCATTTCTCGTCCAAAACAGAGGAAACCAGTCATTCGAGAATTATTTCTTGTCTGGTTGCAAGACTAAATGATCACAAACCGGTATGCCCATTCCCTATCTGGCATACCGAATCATCACTTAGTGTTCTTGAAGTCCTTGTTGCTTCACCATTCAGCATACTAGATCCCTGTAGAGCCTGCCAGTTCACTTTGTAGAGCAAAGTACTGGGAGTTCAAGGATTTTTCGTTTCACCATTTGGCATGCTAGATCCCCTACAGAGCTTGCCAGTTCACTTTGCAAAGCAAAGTACTAGAAGATCAAATGTCTACCGCTTTAGCATGTGCCTACCGCCTCATCATCTGGCATACTGGATGATAGTTCATCTGTCATCTATGTTCATCCTTACATCTATTTTCCTTTCTTCATATCCATCTTGCACACTAGACATCTAAATTACAAATTCATACCATAGCGTAGATGTTTTGATCATCATCAAAGCCATGCTTAGACAAGTAATGGGTCAATAGAGAGAGCCCTATTTAATCTCAAGACTAGTACATGTGTATGACTTTGACTTATGATTTGGGGTATGACAATAGTATTGCTTATATCTGTTGTTAATATACTTTCATGAGATTATGCAAAATTTGATATTTTTTCATATCAATCCTTTGAATGTTTTTACATGTGAACCAATTTGGTTTGTGTAAACATAATTCTTTTCGCATGGAATTTTTGAGTGACAAGTCACTAAAACTTGAGAGAATTTTTGTAGTGTGTTTTTCCAAGAAAAGATTGACATTGAAGCTAAACATGGGAAGCTATGAATATAGAAATGTTATGTGTTAAATTCTCAACATAGACATGATAGTCACTCACACACAAGTTTTGAATAAAAGTATAGAATATGAATACTGGGGTATATCATATTGTTCTTACTTGCTCCTCAAAGTGGTATTAATTTAACAAGGAATTCTCAAGCGTAGAAAAGGGTATCGTTTGTAAGTCGGTCGATTACCAAGGCCGTCTCCTTACGGAAGATGGTTGGTTCAGAGGGTGATGGGACAAAAAGAAGTAAAAACTCAGAATTTTGAGAGTTGCTTTGAAAAATTGATCACTTTAATGAAATAATAATTAAAGAAAAGAATCGGCTGATCTGTAGAGATCACCTCACCGTAAATAGGTATTTCAACTCAAAATCTATAACTCACTCGAGATTGTGATTAAACTTACTCAAGTGGTAGATATTCCTTAAACACCCAATTTACAAATAACAAATTTGTATTCAAGACAATTGAATTGATTAAAATGAATTCACCTTGATTGTAGTGATTACAAGAATTACCCGTCTCAAGTATTAGTTGTCGACGGGTAAGCAAGAAGATATAAAACTAGCTGTGTCTTTAGCTTAAACCATTCAATTAACCCAAATAAATCGCCAGTAGACAAGCCCTAGGTTTGAGTCAAAATCTCTAATTCATGTATGGGACTACTTCATTCGATCAATCCAATGAACGGCTATTCACTCATGACAGAACTTAAATTGAATGTTGTTAAATAAAGCATCATTGAAATTGAAAGCAAGAACACAAGAATTTAAATTGCAAGAATTGAAATTGCAAGAAAAGTTAAAACCTTGTATTGAAATTGCAACAAATGTAAATCATTTGTAGAAAGAAACCAAAAGTAATTTCTTTACATGAACTTAAGACTTAAATTAAATAAAAAATCATAATGTGAAACAATGAAGAAAGCTTGAAGAAAGGAGAAAACAATCTAAAAACCATAGGAAAGAGAAAAAGAAAAGAAGGTGAATGTAACAATGGAATTGGAGCTCCCTTCTGTCCTGCTAGACTTGGGTATTTATAGGTGGTCTTGTGCTAAAAATCCTCCTTTCCTTCCACCAACCACAATCCTCGAAATATTCAGCAGATTGCCTTCGTTAGGAGTCTTTAATTACCAAATCCATAGGAATCTACCGGTAGGAAGCAGAAAATGACCTACCAGTAGAACTATTCACTACCGTCCTCCTATTGGTTGCTATGTTCTTATACTCGCAGAACATCTTTCCANGCCTTCGTTAGGAGTCTTTAATTACCAAATCCATAGGAATCTACCGGTAGGAAGCAAAAAATGACCTACCAGTAGAACTATTCACTACCGTCCTCCTATTGGTTGCTATGTTCTTATACTCGCAGAACATCTTTCTATCGTCAACCTATCAGTAGAACCATTTTTTGTTTTTCACCTACCAGTAGAAATAATGTCCAATTGGTAGAACCTTCTAATGGCCTTCATTGTACCAGTAGAAGACCTACCGGTAAAAAAGGTATTTCTCTCAATTTTGCTTGTTGTGGCCTTGGGTTCCATTACTGGACCTTCTAGCTCATGCCCCAAGTCTTCTATGGCATTGAAACATATGAAAATCTCATTTTTAGACCCATTCAACTACAAAACACAAAAATTCACAATAAAATACAAATCTAAACTAACACAAGGGAATTAAGTAACAAGCCAAAAAGGATATCACCCATAGACCAATGGCCAAGCTAAGTTGGCCAATAGGGAGATAAGAATATACTCGAAAAGATGGCTAACTCTAACCAAAAGGATTGGTCACTTGGATTAACTATTTTGGGTATCTCTCCTTGCAAGTTAGTCTATGGCAAGGCTTGTCACTTGCTAGGGGAGACGGAGCACAAGGCATATTAGGCAATAAAGATTTTGAATTTCAACTTAGGCCTAGCTAGGATTCATAGGAAGTTGGAGATCAATGAGTTGGAAGAGATCTATAGGGATGCATATGAGAGCTCTATGGCTAAAATTTTCCATGACAAATCCATTTTAAGGAAGACATTTGACCCCGGTCAAAAAATGCTCTTGTATAATTCTCCCCTCTTCATTTTCCATGGGAAAATTTATTCCTGATGGGATGGCCCCTACATTTTCAAGGTGGCTTATCCCCATGGAGCTTTGGACATAAAAAAATCCGATGGAAGGTAAGACATTCAAGTTCAATGGCTGAAGACATAAGCCATTCTTTTAGGGTTTTGGACTCGATGAGGTTGAGGAGGAATTGATTGATCTGGTTTACCCAGATCTTGTTAAGGAGTAGTTTTTCAATAAATGTTAGTGTACAGTTGTTATGTGTATTTTATTGTACTAGTTAAATTGTTGACTTACTTTCCTTTGTATACATTGTTGTCATTTGTTTTGCAACTGCTGGTGTTTTTGTTAAAACTCAGTTCGAGGTGTTTTCTTACCCTTCTAGTATTTAAATTTTCCTCATCTCATCGCATATTTTTTTGCTACATTGAGGATAATGTTTAGTTCAAGTTGGGGGTGAGGTGCATCATTTGCATCTTACACCTTTTTGTTAATGATAAGTAAAAAAAAAATTGATGAAATTTTAAAATTTTTTTTTAAAAAAAAATTTGATATTGAACTATATTTTTCCTCCTAACTATTATGGGACCTATGTTTGCTTGACCGAAAACTTGAACTTTTAACATATGAGTGCACCACAGAAGTTTATCTTATGCTTAAGTATCAAATACATGTCTTCATTCAAACTCAACCAAAGTGTACTATGGAAGTGTAATTTTTGCACTTCACTCAATGAAATCCAAACCTTATAGAGCTTGATATTAATAGTGGAGATGAATGAAGTACCCTTATGAGTTATTTTGACATTCTTTGTTGGAGGGTTAACTTACATGTACTCAAAAGAATAACTTTTTTCAAATTCAATTCTATTCAATGATCTCATTATTCTTGTTTTTGTTAGTCTGCCAGATGATAGTCAATTGGCTTGATCTGAAATACATAGTAGTACTTTGCCATGTATCGCTGAGAAATGATTCTAGGCCTTCTTAGCTCTACTTTGAGCTTTAGCCTTTCCATTTGAAATATTATCCCTAGTCACTGTGATTGAGCTGCAAATGAAAGTTTGGTTTCTTTAACCACATGTTTGACCAAGTCATGTTTGATATGTTTACCCTACCTTAGTTATCCCAAGATGAACAATGCTTATATTGGAAGAAGGGAAGATGTGATGGTGGGAAATGAAACAAATGGATGATATTTGCATGAATTGAAAAAAATAAATTGAGAGACCCGAGCAAACATATCATATTGTTTTATAAAATATTGCAAGATAAAGTGTAATTATTAATATTAGTGTGGGGTTAAAATTTCGATAATTAAAACCTAGATAATTTGAGTATGACTTCAATTGAAGTCACACCACAGATAAAAGCGGTGTAGTGGAATCAAATAGTCGAATGAGCAACTTAGGACGAGGAGGAAGTCATGCGAACCAAATATCTTCACTTGTTCCACATTGGTAAGTCAAATTTCGGGGATGAAATTGCTAATTAGGAAAAATTGTAAAACCCAAACATACATGACAAACATATAATATTTGTAACAAACATATTCACATGTAACATGCATACGTGGGATTGGCAAGCAAAATATATAATTAAGAGAAATAATACGAGACCTGAACTCAAACAATGAATATTTTAATATTCAGAGATAAAGTATAAATAATGATTATAGGGGAGAATTATTTTATTTAAGTGTGAAAAATTAAATACGAATGTTGACAAGTAATATGACTTTATTAGTTAATGTACATTAGTGCATGTGAAATTAATTTGGTGGCAGGCATGTGACATCAATTTATTGTTATTAAAACAAAATGTGTTAGTATATATAAGAAATGGATTAAAGGTTCGCAATACAAATTAAATGGGCTATAAATATTTTGGACATATATATATATACATGGCTATGTATAAATATCCATACAAAGGAAAGTTGGGTATATGCATATGCATATAAATATAAATATACATATATATGTATATATATATATATATATGTGTGTATATATATATATATATTTGCCTTGCATGACCTCCAATCTCTGTCTTGCATGTAAAACTCAGTAAATTTAAACTTTTTACAAAAATGGCAAAATGGTAAATTATCATTAAAGTATGGGTTGAAAACCTGAATTTTTCTAGATCTCGGATGATGAAACGNCTTGAGATCAATATTATTGTAAAACTCAGGAAAAATTGATTTTTGACAAAAAAAAATGGCAAAACGGTAATTAGCCGCTACGGTATGGGTTGGAAACCCAAATTTTGTTAAAACTCGGATGATGAAATGGATCTCACTATTGAATTCAACTCACAAAATCTAGCTACCATGTCAATTTTCTTTGAATTCTGAGACAGTCGTATTTTTTGTGATTTACGAAGCGATTGGGTATCGCGTNGAGTCTCAGGTGACCCAAAAACGAGATTTTTGATAAAAATATTTTGAACCTAAACTGGGAAGAATTTTAATCATTTCGGGACAAAAACGAACCGAAAAAAATAGGGCTGTATGGCGCGTTGTAGACCAAGCATTGAGAAATATAAATAGGGGAAAAATCTAAATTCCTCCCCCACACACACACTCAGCCGTTACCAATAGAGAAGAGAGGGAAAAGAGAGAGCTCCTTCACCTTCTCTCTACGATCTACAGAGATCGCGTGCTCGGATTCACTCGGGCCAAGAAGGAAATTTATTCTCCTTGACGTGGGCTACAAAAACATACCAACGAGGTCAACTTTGGGTGAGATTCCAAGGACGAGATTTTTGGGAGGAGAAGATTCTAGCTAGAAGCAGGTTCTTGGGACTTCCTACGGTTGTTTTTTACGCCTCAAAAGGTAGGATTCCTCCCTACTTAGGTTTATTTAATAACCTAGGGTGTAGTATGTGATGGGTATGTGGATAAAAAGATTTTCTCATTACCTATGTTGTGGAAATTGATGAAATGGGTATTGCAATTGGGTCAATTGGACTTTACCTTGAAATGGGTTGTGATTAGACTCAATGTGAACCATGGAATTAGGTGTTATGTGGGCATGTTATGTGTTTATTTTATGCCTTGGAAATTAAGTGTGTTGTTAGCATATGTTATGTAATAACATGCTTGTGAATTGTTGTTGAAAATGAAATGTTGATATATGTTCATTGATATATAGCATTATGAGAAAGTTTGGTAATTATATGCTTCGGATATAAATTGCCATGGAACTTGTTTAAATGTACTTAATTTTGCTCATGTGGTATTCTTTACATATGGGCATGACATGGATTAGGCAATGGTGCATTACATTACATATGCACGGAGATATCACATTTTATGGGTGTGGGTGCATGGTTGACATCAAACACCAAGTAGGTGGATGATGGGTGGCTCGAAAAAGTTGGATTGAATATTTAGTTGAGTCGCAAGGTTGCATGAAAAGAATTGGATCGAGGTAGCAAGAAGGGCTAGACTATCCCTCGGATGAGAGACCTGGTGTTCGGATACTCACTTCCATTGGTATAAGAGCCCATAAAGTGTGTCAGTATACGTGGAATCGTTGGTGGAAGTCCATGAATTTCATGTCGGTTGGGTGACCGTTGGTGTAAGTCCATAAATGCCCACCCTAAGAAAGACCCGGAGATTTTAAATAGTCATTGGGTGTGTAACACAAATGACAGGGGCTTGGAAAGCCTGGTTTTGATACTCACTGCATAGCATGGGTGAAGGTAAATGATCGGAGCTAGAAAAGCTCGACTTTATACACATTGGCATTGCATGTGTGGTGGAGCCAAGAAGGGCTCAAGTAATTTGCATGAATGGGTATCATTTCATTTCATGGCATGACATGTTAGATCCCAACTTTGATTTGCTTAAATCTTGGTTAGAATGATTGTTGTTGGAAAATGTTGCATGTGAACATTGCATATGCACTTAGGTTGGGGAATAACCTATGTAGGAAACATTCTACTGGGCATTGGCTCACCCTATGCGGGAACACATTTCAGGTGCGGGGTATATTCTTGTGGATGACACTTATTCGGGGCCTCAAGGGTGAAGAAGAGCCGACTTGTGGCTTTTGAAATGAAGTTTTGTAAAACTTTTGTTAAAAACTACGTTTTGACATGTAAATGTATGAATCAAATGTGATAGAACTTGTATGGATCATGTATAATGTAGAAAACTATATTTTACATATTGGGAATGAGTTTGGAAATGTTTTGGATGAATTGGAAATGAAAGATAGGTGAAACAGAAAATTCTAGGTAAAACCTTCCGGAAGGTCGATTCTAACCTTCTAGAAGGTCTTCATATTCTTCACAAAATAAAGAATCCAGTGTGCAACTTCTTTCGGAAGGTTTGAACACACCTTCCGGAAGGTTGACACATCTTTCTTCAAGATAGGATTCCAAAAAGCAAAATCTTTCGGAAGGTTTATGAAGATCTACTGGAAGGTCGATGAAAAATCTCTGAAGGAACTTTTCCAGTAAGTAAAACCTTCCGGAACGTCGAGCAAAACCTTCCAAAAAGTTTTCCAAAAATCTAAAATTTTAAGAATGCATTGCCAAGTCTTTGGGCTATGTGTTCTTTGGTTCCAAGGACACAAATGACCTTAAATGAGATACATTGGGGTATATTGAACCTCGATGGAATTAAATGATTAAAGGAACACGGGTCACACGTGTGAGTTACAATCCCGGACAAAGGGATATTATTGACGTGATGCCGGAGTGGGCAACAATCACGGGTATTTTCGCGAGTCGAAGGGTGGTCAACGGTTAATAAAGGACCCCTGGATTTTGGGGTGTCACATTGCATGACCTCCTAAGTGGAGAAGTCATTTTTACTTTATATATATATATATATATATAAGGACATGATAAGCTCTCCACCAAAAAAAAAGGTATGTGGATGGGAATAAGAGGGAGGAGAAAAGTGACAGTTGTAAAGGGGAGAGTGTGGGCTCTTCATCATGGACATGTAGAAATATAAAGAACGCAAGGAAATAGAAAAAAAATAACAACTACACAAAGCTCTCTCTCTCTACACTTGCATGTTTTGGCTTAGAGAAAAGGCAAGGAAGGAGTTTCTCCAAAAAAATTGGCTAAGGTTAGGAGGGCAAGGAAGGAGGATTTGTGGTGGTGCTTGGTGGTGTAGGAATGGTGCAAGTGGTAAGCCATGTAACTTACTTTATCTCCTCTTAGTTATATAGATTAAATTTTTATTATAAATGTTGGGTATTATATGTAGTTCAAGAATGATGTTTTGTATGTAGTTGGGTGTTGCATGTGGGTTTAGAGTGAAGGTTGTTATGAATTTGCAATATTATGGGTATTGCTTGAAAAATTAATATAATGTTTGTGTGGGTGTGTGAGTATGTTGGGTATTGCATGTAATTCAAGAATGTTTTGTATGTAGTTGGGTATTGCATGTGGGTTTAGAGTTAAGGTTGTTATGAATGTGCAATATTATTAGTATTGTTTGAAAAATTAGTATAATGTTTGTGTGGGTGTGCAAGCATAAAGTGTTGTTGCATGGAAAAGTAGGAAGAAAAGAATTTTTGTATGTGGATTAGAATTTGATAAAGAGAGATAATATTCTAGTGGGGAATTTAGAAATGTTGTGAAATGTTCTTGAAATTGCATAAATCCAGGGTATGAGTAATTACAAGAAAACATATAAATTTTATGATGTTATAGAAAAATAAGTAAATTCAAGTACACTTTTGTGAAGTTTATAATCTTATTAGGAAAGGTTTAATTTGGCTGTAATGGGTTCGAATAAATATTGCCTTAATGGATTCGAGAAGATTAGTTCAACTTGATTCGAGTTGGTAATTTACTTGAGAGTAGATTATGTTACTCAATGAAAATGACTTATTCGATTTGACATGATATAATTACGAAACACGGTTCAAATAAATTATCTCGAACTTAAGCGGTATTACGTATTGACATTTGTATGGAATTGTGAATATTGGGTATGTTAAGTTCGAAGACGAACACCGCTAGAAACACCGCACATAAAGCTTCGGTAGAGAGATCGTCCACAAGGTAGAACTCCACGCGATGTAGGCACACCACCCCACAACTTTTTGTGATAATTTATTAGATTTTTAGACATATGTTTTTGTTATGGTTATTATTGGGAATAATTAATTGAGCGGAGACACACAAAAGTGCTATGAGAGTGGTTTAAGTGACGAGAGAGGATTATGTAGTTGGTCATCTAAATAACTTGAATTATTTATATGGCTTGAGTTGTCTACGTGACAGGATCTGATTATGTAGTGGTGTCATCTAAGGGACATGATAAAAAAATCTTTGTGTGACTTGGGTTATCTGAAGGACATGAACCATTAATGTGGTTTGGGTGGTCTAAGTGACGAATGATATATATGTAGTGAAACAAGCTTGCAATACATATTGCCCGTGTGGCGCAAGAATCTGCGCAACTAAATATAGCCTATGTGGCGGTTGTTATTTACAAAGTGTGTAGTTTGTTTGCGTGTGCGGTATTCATTGTGTTGACTAATTTAATTATGTGAAAGTAAATAGATATGTTGTATATTTTGTTGATGCGGTATATACAAGTTATGTTTATATGATGTATATGAACAATGTGTATGAGGTGAAGTGTAGTTTGAAAGTAAGTATCTAATGCATTATTAAGGTTGTTCCAAAGTTAATAAAGTTTTCTTTATCACTTGTTATACCCATAAATATTGACTGCATATTTGATTTTACTAATGGACTTAATGACTTTTAAGGAAAAATTGTAAAGACATGGGGAGTCCACTACCGAGTCTAGAGGGTCAATTGGGATGTCATCTTGGGGGTCGTGTTTATATGTCCGTTAAATTTAAATTTTATTTTTAGACATCATATCTTGAGATCAATATTATTGTAAAACTCAGGAAAAATTGATTTTTGACCAAAAAAAAATGGCAAAACGGTAATTAGCCGCTACGGTATGGGTTGAAAACCCAAATTTTGTTAAAACTCGGATGATGAAATGGATCTCACTATTGAATTCAACTCACAAAATCTAGTTACCATGTCAATTTTCTTTGAATTCTGAGACAGTCATATTTTTTGTGATTTACGAAGCGATTGGGTATCGTGTGACCTAAATAAACAAGACCGAAAATTAAATTACGAAAATTAGAAAATAATTTAAATCTATTTTAAATAAAAATATTTTAAACTTGAACCGGGACAAAATTTAATTGATTCAGGAAAATATCAGACCCGAGAAAGGTGAACGTGTGGCGCAACATTGGCTAAGTGTCCAAGGAGTTTAAATAGGGGAGAAAATCAGTTTTTCTCCCCATTTAACCATCAGATTTTTTCTGGAAAAGGGAGAGGGAAGAGGAGAGGGAAAATAAAGGGATTCTTCAAGCTTCTTTCTATAATCTACGGCTTTTCTTTGGTTGAATCACCTCGGACCAAGAACAAAGAGTGTTCTACTCAATGTGGGCTATAAAACCATATCAAAAATTGAAGGTTTGGATGATGTTCAAAAGACAGGAATTTGGGAATCAGAGGTTAAAGTTTGATTTGGGTCTTGGAAGGCTTTCTACCACTTGTTTTATGCTTCAATAGGTGGGGTTCTATTCATAATTAGGTTTAATTTCAACATAGGGTTCTATATGATATGGGTAGCATGACTTGAGATGAATTTTCTTGTTTAATTTACTTCTAGTGTAACTAAAGTATGGAAAATGGGTGTATAAATATGCTAAACCAATATTTCNCGAGGTCAACTTTGGGTGAGATTCCAAGGACGAGATTTTTGGGAGGAGAAGATTCTAGCTAGAAGCAGGTTCTTGGGACTTCCTACGGTTGTTTTTTACGCCTCAAAAGGTAGGATTCCTCCCTACTTAGGTTTATTTAATAACCTAGGGTGTAGTATGTGATGGGTATGTGGATAAAAAGATTTTCTCATTACCTATGTTGTGGAAATTGATGAAATGGGTATTGCAATTGGGTCAATTGGACTTTACCTTGAAATGGGTTGTGATTAGACTCAATGTGAACCATGAAATTAGGTGTTATGTGNCATGAATTGGGTTTGTAGAATTTACTTGTTTGGTAAATTCATGAGAAATGTGATAAATTGGGTATGATTGTGTGTTACATGATTGTATGTCTTTTGGGTATTTGATAAAATGTNTTCATGTCGGTTGGGTGACCGTTGGTGTAAGTCCATAAATGCCCACCCTAAGAAAGACCCGGAGATTTTAAATAGTCATTGGGTGTGTAACACAAATGACAGGGGCTTGGAAAGCCTGGTTTTGATACTCACTGCATAGCATGGGTGAAGGTAAATGATCGGAGCTAGAAAAGCTCGACTTTATACACATTGGCATTGCATGTGTGGTGGAGCCAAGAAGGGCTCAAGTAATTTGCATGAATGGGTATCATTTCATTTCATGGCATGACATGTTAGATCCCAACTTTGATTTGCTTAAATCTTGGTTAGAATGATTGTTGTTGGAAAATGTTGCATGTGAACATTGCATATGCACTTAGGTTGGGGAATAACCTATGTAGGAAACATTCTACTGGGCATTGGCTCACCCTATGCGGGAACACATTTCAGGTGCGGGGTATATTCTTGTGGATGACACTTATTCGGGGCCTCAAGGGTGAAGAAGAGCCGACTTGTGGCTTTTGAAATGAAGTTTTGTAAAACTTTTGTTAAAAACTACGTTTTGACATGTAAATGTATGAATCAAATGTGATAGAACTTGTATGGATCATGTATAATGTACAAAACTATATTTTACATATTGGGAATGAGTTTGGAAATGTTTTGGATGAATTGGAAATGAAAGATAGGTGAAACAGAAAATTCTAGGTAAAACCTTCCGGAAGGTCGATTCTAACCTTCTAGAAGGTCTTCATATTCTTCACAAAATAAAGAATCCAGTGTGCAACTTCTTTCGGAAGGTTTGAACACACCTTCCGGAAGGTTGACACATCTTTCTTCAAGATAGGATTCCAAAAAGCAAAATCTTCCGGNCTTCCGGAAGGTTGACACATCTTTCTTCAAGATAGGATTCCAAAAAGCAAAATCTTTCGGAAGGTTTATGAAGATCTACTGGAAGGTCGATGAAAAATCTCTGAAGGAACTTTTCCAGTAAGTAAAACCTTCCGGAACGTCGAGCAAAACCTTCCAAAAAGTTTTCCAAAAATCTAAAATTTTAAGAATGCATTGCCAAGTCTTTGGGCTATGTGTTCTTTGGTTCCAAGGACACAAATGACCTTAAATGAGATACATTGGGGTATATTGAACCTCGATGGAATTAAATGATTAAAGGAACACGGGTCACACGTGTGAGTTACAATCCCGGACAAAGGGATATTATTGACGTGATGCCGGAGTGGGCAACAATCACGGGTATTTTCGCGAGTCGAAGGGTGGTCAACGGTTAATAAAGGACCCCTGGATTTTGGGGTGTCACATTGCATGACCTCCTAAGTGGAGAAGTCATTTTTACTTTATATATATATATATATATATAAGGACATGATAAGCTCTCCACCAAAAAAAAAGGTATGTGGATGGGAATAAGAGGGAGGAGAAAAGTGACAGTTGTAAAGGGGAGAGTGTGGGCTCTTCATCATGGACATGTAGAAATATAAAGAACGCAAGGAAATAGAAAAAAAATAACAACTACACAAAGCTCTCTCTCTCTACACTTGCATGTTTTGGCTTAGAGAAAAGGCAAGGAAGGAGTTTCTCCAAAAAAATTGGCTAAGGTTAGGAGGGCAAGGAAGGAGGATTTGTGGTGGTGCTTGGTGGTGTAGGAATGGTGCAAGTGGTAAGCCATGTAACTTACTTTATCTCCTCTTAGTTATATAGATTAAATTTTTATTATAAATGTTGGGTATTATATGTAGTTCAAGAATGATGTTTTGTATGTAGTTGGGTGTTGCATGTGGGTTTAGAGTGAAGGTTGTTATGAATTTGCAATATTATGGGTATTGCTTGAAAAATTAATATAATGTTTGTGTGGGTGTGTGAGTATGTTGGGTATTGCATGTAATTCAAGAATGTTTTGTATGTAGTTGGGTATTGCATGTGGGTTTAGAGTTAAGGTTGTTATGAATGTGCAATATTATTAGTATTGTTTGAAAAATTAGTATAATGTTTGTGTGGGTGTGCAAGCATAAAGTGTTGTTGCATGGAAAAGTAGGAAGAAAAGAATTTTTGTATGTGGATTAGAATTTGATAAAGAGAGATAATATTCTAGTGGGGAATTTAGAAATGTTGTGAAATGTTCTTGAAATTGCATAAATCCAGGGTATGAGTAATTACAAGAAAACATATAAATTTTATGATGTTATAGAAAAATAAGTAAATTCAAGTACACTTTTGTGAAGTTTATAATCTTATTAGGAAAGGTTTAATTTGGCTGTAATGGGTTCGAATAAATATTGCCTTAATGGATTCGAGAAGATTAGTTCAACTTGATTCGAGTTGGTAATTTACTTGAGAGTAGATTATGTTACTCAATGAAAATGACTTATTCGATTTGACATGATATAATTACGAAACACGGTTCAAATAAATTATCTCGAACTTAAGCGGTATTACGTATTGACATTTGTATGGAATTGTGAATATTGGGTATGTTAAGTTCGAAGACGAACACCGCTAGAAACACCGCACATAAAGCTTCGGTAGAGAGATCGTCCACAAGGTAGAACTCCACGCGATGTAGGCACACCACCCCACAACTTTTTGTGATAACTTATTAGATTTTTAGACATATGTTTTTGTTATGGTTATTGTTGGGAATAATTAATTGAGCGGAGACACACAAAAGTGCTATGAGAGTGGTTTAAGTGACGAGAGAGGATTATGTAGTTGGTCATCTAAATAACTTGAATTATTTATATGGCTTGAGTTGTCTACGTGACAGGATCTGATTATGTAGTGGTGTCATCTAAGGGACATGATAAAAAAATCTTTGTGTGACTTGGGTTATCTGAAGGACATGAACCATTAATGTGGTTTGGGTGGTCTAAGTGACGAATGATATATATGTAGTGAAACAAGCTTGCAATACATATTGCCCGTGTGGCGCAAGAATCTGCGCAACTAAATATAGCCTATGTGGCGGTTGTTATTTACAAAGTGTGTAGTTTGTTTGCGTGTGCGGTATTCATTGTGTTGACTAATTTAATTATGTGAAAGTAAATAGATATGTTGTATATTTTGTTGATGCGGTATATACAAGTTATGTTTATATGATGTATATGAACAATGTGTATGAGGTGAAGTGTAGTTTGAAAGTAAGTATCTAATGCATTATTAAGGTTGTTCCAAAGTTAATAAAGTTTTCTTTATCACTTGTTATACCCATAAATATTGACTGCATATTTGATTTTACTAATGGACTTAATGACTTTTAAGGAAAAATTGTAAAGACATGAGGAGTCCACTACCGAGTCTAGAGGGTCAATTGGGATGTCATCTTGGGGGTCGTGTTTATATGTCCGTTAAATTTAAATTTTATTTTTAGACATCATATCTTGAGATCAATATTATTGTAAAACTCAGGAAAAATTGATTTTTGACCAAAAAAAAATGGCAAAACGGTAATTAGCCGCTACGGTATGGGTTGAAAACCCAAATTTTGTTAAAACTCGGATGATGAAATGGATCTCACTATTGAATTCAACTCACAAAATCTAGTTACCATGTCAATTTTCTTTGAATTCTGAGACAGTCATATTTTTTGTGATTTACGAAGCGATTGGGTATCGTGTGACCTAAATAAACAAGACCGAAAATTAAATTACGAAAATTAGAAAATAATTTAAATCTATTTTAAATAAAAATATTTTAAACTTGAACCGGGACAAAATTTAATTGATTCAGGAAAATATCAGACCCGAGAAAGGTGAACGTGTGGCGCAACATTGGCTAAGTGTCCAAGGAGTATAAATAGGGGAGAAAATCAGTTTTTCTCCCCATTTAACCATCAGATTTTTTCTGGAAAAGGGAGAGGGAAGAGGAGAGGGAAAATAAAGGGATTCTTCAAGCTTCTTTCTATAATCTACGGCTTTTCTTTGGTTGAATCACCTCGGACCAAGAACAAAGAGTGTTCTACTCAATGTGGGCTATAAAACCATATCAAAAATTGAAGGTTTGGATGATGTTCAAAAGACAGGAATTTGGGAATCAGAGGTTAAAGTTTGATTTGGGTCTTGGAAGGCTTTCTACCACTTGTTTTATGCTTCAATAGGTGGGGTTCTATTCATAATTAGGTTTAATTTCAACATAGGGTTCTATATGATATGGGTAGCATGACTTGAGATGAATTTTCTTGTTTAATTTACTTCTAGTGTAACTAAAGTATGGAAAATGGGTGTATAAATATGCTAAACCAATATTTCATGAATTGGGTTTGTAGAATTTACTTGTTTGGTAAATTCATGAGAAATGTGATAAATTGGGTATGATTGTGTGTTACATGATTGTATGTCTTTTGGGTATTTGATAAAATGTCTATGTTGATGTAGCATGTTGGTTCCATTGAAAATGTTATAACATGCTTGGTGAAAGTGTGGATTGTAATTATATGCCTTTGGTATAATTAACAATTTGAAAATATGATGATGTTGGAATGTAATTATATGTTTTACGATATAGATTACATTAAGGAATTGGAAATGCTCATATTATGCCCATGACATGTTGAACATGGTATGACACATACCTATGGTAGTTGAAATGTGGAAAATGGGTATTGAGAAAGGTTAAAATCAATTCTAGCATGAATCGGGTATTTAGAAATTATTTGTTTGTGATTTCTTGTGAAATATATTGATTGGTCATGCTAAGTGTTTACATTTATGTCTTGAAGGTGTTTAATGAAATGCTCATATGGATTAAGTGTGTTATTTACATTGATTATGTTATGTTATTTACATTGATTATGTTATGACATGCTTAGGAGTTGATGTTGGTATATGAATTATGATATATTGACATTGAGGTTGTTGATGGTGGTTACATACTTAAGATGTAATTGACTATGAAAAAAGATTGAAGGATATTTAAGATATTCATATTGAGCTCATGACATGTGAACATGATGATAAAATTGCAAGTGTACATTACATTTGCATATGCACGAAAAGCATCGCATTCGTGGGCATTTGACATGAGTGTGAGGGTGTGTGTGTATATTTTTGGATCAAACACCATTCTTGGTGGTTGAGGCATGGACTCGAAAAGGTTGGACCTAGGTCTGGCTGAGTTGCACAATTGCATGAAAAATTTGTGTCAGGTACAGTAAGAAGGGCTAGATTCTCTCTCGGGTACAATACCCGATTGCTGGTTTATATACTTATGTCGGTGCAAGTTTAAAAAAGTGTATTGGTGTCTCGTAACTGGCGATGAGACACCAAAATCTATGCACCCAAGAAAGACACATGGTTTATTTTATAAAATGGTCATTGGATGTGTAACATCAGTGGCAGGAGCTTGGAATGCCCAGATCCATACGCATGGCATTGCATCTGTTAAGGGAGCTGGTGAAGGCTTGAGTTGAGTTGCATATATGAATCTCATCTCTTGACATGGCATAGAAAATTCTATTATGAATTGCATATTCTTGAATGTATTATTTGTTGCTTGTTGAATTGCATGTGAACATTTCATATGGATCTAGGTTGGGGAGTAGTCTCTTTAGGAGCTATCCTATTGAGCATGGCTCACCCTTTATGGGGACAATATTTCAGGTGCAGGACATGCGCCGATGGATGGCTCTTACTCGAGCCCTCATTGATGAAGAGAAGCCGAGGTGTGGATTTAAATTGCGTTTTTGTAAATCACATGTGTAAATATTTTTGGACATGTAATATTGTGCAAGCAATTGCAAAACAAAATCATATAAACTGTATGTTGTGTAAAATTGTATGTTATATGAGTTTTGGTTGTTATTATATAAGTATGGATAAATGGACCTGATGTGGTCAATGTTGTATGATTGCACAAGTTGCGTATTGGGTAGAGCTCCCCGTACAAAAGACACTCTGTGTGTTGATGGGAAAAAAGGAGAAGACGCGGGCATCGGGGTGGCGAGAATGACCAACAACCACAACCGGTTTTTGACCAACAAGCTTTTATATAGGCTATGGGTACGATGGCTGCAAACCTAATGTAGGCAAACGCCAATATGAGCCAAGTGGCTCAAGCCATCCAAAGGAGTTTAAGTTCCATAGGTCACCAATGTTCATGGAAAAAGCTGAGGACATCCAGCCCACAGGGATCACAGGGGTAGAGCCGAGGCTATCAAGGCCAAACCTAGAGTTGGTTGTCCCAAGGAGGGAAGAAATTCAAGGGNAAAAAAAAAGGTATGTGGATGGGAATAAGAGGGAGGAGAAAAGTGACAGTTGTAAAGGGGAGAGTGTGGGCTCTTCATCATGGACATGTAGAAATATAAAGAACGCAAGGAAATAGAAAAAAAATAACAACTACACAAAGCTCTCTCTCTCTACACTTGCATGTTTTGGCTTAGAGAAAAGGCAAGGAAGGAGTTTCTCCAAAAAAATTGGCTAAGGTTAGGAGGGCAAGGAAGGAGGATTTGTGGTGGTGCTTGGTGGTGTAGGAATGGTGCAAGTGGTAAGCCATGTAACTTACTTTATCTCCTCTTAGTTATATAGATTAAATTTTTATTATAAATGTTGGGTATTATATGTAGTTCAAGAATGATGTTTTGTATGTAGTTGGGTGTTGCATGTGGGTTTAGAGTGAAGGTTGTTATGAATTTNGGGACATTTCAAGGAGGCCAAAAGACATGTTACTATTATCAATAGTCAGGCCACCTAAAGAAAGATTGTCCACTGAGGCAGAACTCATAGAGTTTCAAGACGCCTCAATCCCAATCGTCAATAGGACTTCCACAAGCACACGTTGTTCCTCCCTATCCCACTATAGACCAGAAAATTTGTTCCAACTATAGGGTGCTGCACAAGCCCCTAGTACTTCATGTGCGAAGACTCCACAATCAAGNTATAAGTATGGATAAATGGACCTGATGTGGTCAATGTTGTATGATTGCACAAGTTGCGTATTGGGTAGAGCTCCCCGTACAAAAGACACTCTGTGTGTTGATGGGAAAAAAGGAGAAGACGCGGGCATCGGGGTGGCGAGAATGACCAACAACCACAACCGGTTTTTGACCAACAAGCTTTTATATAGGCTATGGGTACGATGGCTGCAAACCTAATGTAGGCAAACGCCAATATGAGCCAAGTGGCTCAAGCCATCCAAAGGAGTTTAAGTTCCATAGGTCACCAATGTTCATGGAAAAAGCCGAGGACATCCAGCCCACAGGGATCATAGGGGTAGAGCCGAGGCTATCAAGGCCAAACCTAGAGTTGGTTGTCCCAAGGAGGGAAGAAATTCAAGGGGACATTTCAAGGAGGCCAAAAGACATGTTACTATTATCAATAGTCAGGCCACCTGAAGAAAGATTATCCACTGAGGCAGAACTCATAGAGTTTCAAGACGCCTCGATCCCAATCGTCAATAGGACTTCCACAAGCACACGTTGTTCCTCCCTATCCCACTATAGACCAGGAAAATTTGTTCCAACTATAGGGTGCTGCACAAGCCCCTAGTACTTCATGTGCGAAGACTCCACAATCAGGTGGGATGAGTCAGGATATAGGCCAAGGCCAGGGACAGAACTTCCAGGCAGCAACATCAAGGACTCAGGAGACGATCTTTGACATTGCACCACGGAATGAGCCGATGGATCAGTCGCCGACTCACAGTACATTTCTTATCTCCTCGTTTATGGGCACATGTGTTACTTGATTTGGGTTTGTCACATACCGTCATTTTTATGTTCTTGTGCATGATATGAATTTAGAAATCACAACCCTAGAAGAGTCCTTATGGGTAAATTTAACCCTAGGAGCTAGGGTAAGTATTGATCAGATAAGTCAGGGGTATGAGTTAGAGATCTCAGGGATTTTACTCACCGTGGACCTTAGGGTCATGGATATGTCAGAGTTTGATGTCATCCTCGAGATGGATTGGTTAGCGGCACACCGATTCGTCATTGATTGTGATTGAAAGAGGGTCACTGCTTGTACCCTGGAGGTGTTTATTTCAAGTTTCAATGGGAAAAACAATATGCTTTACACCAAGCCGTGTATGACTTTCGATGGCACGGGTAATTGATGGGTTAACTTGCGAGCCTTACCCTAGAGGACGAGGTGAGGCAATAGTTGGGTCTACCTCGGGTGGTTTGTGAGTAAGTGGATGTTTTTAGGTATCTTTTGCCGCGGATAGATGACTTGTTTGATCAACTGAGAGGGGCACAGTTCTACTCCAAGATAGATTTGAGCACGGGTTACCATCAGTTAAGGATTAGGGAGGTAGATGTCCCTAAGATAGTGTTTAGGACGTAATATGGGCATTTCGAGTTTACTATGATGTCTTTTGGATTGACAAATACCCCGGTAGCATTCATGGATATCATCCACAGGGTGTTTCAACCCTACCTAGATTAGTTTGTCATGGTCTTTGTTGATGACATCGTGATCTACTCCAACTATGAAGAGAAGCATAAGGGTCACTTTAGGGTTGTTCTCTAGACCTTAAGAGACCACCAGTTGTACGCCAAGTTTAGCAAGTACGAATTTTGGCTAACGGAGGTGAAGTTTTTGGGACAAGNATCTACTCCAACTATGAAGAGAAGCATAAGGGTCACTTTAGGGTTGTTCTCTAGACTTTAAGAGACCACCAGTTGTACGCCAAGTTTAGCAAGTACGAATTTTGGCTAACGGAGGTGAAGTTTTTGGGACAGGTGATGTCGGCTTCGGGTGTGCCAATCGACCAGGAGAAAGTTGAGGCAGTCATGAGTTAGGAGAGACCGAAGTCAGTCTTTGAGATGCGTAATTCTTAGGATTGTCGAGATATTACAGGAGGTTCATTGACGACTTCTCCCGACTAACTACACCTATAATTAGGTTAACCCAGATGGAGGTCAAATTTCAGTGGGATGACTCGTGTGAGAAGGCATTCCAAGAGTCGAAGAGGAGTCTTATTTCAGCTCCTATTCTAGTAGTTTCAGAGAGGAGACAGTGGTATATAGTGTATTTTGATGTCTCCAAGAACGGACTTGAGTGTGTTTTAATGCAGTTCGAGAGGGTGGTGGCTTATGGTTCTCGACAGTTGAAGAGCCACGAGCAGAACTACGTTATGCATGACATAGAGTTGGAGGCCATTGTCTTTTTCCTTGAAGGCTTGGCACCACTATTTATGTGGTGAGCAGTTTAAGGTGTTTTCAGACTACAAAAATCTAAAGTACATCTTCACTTAGCGAGACCTCAACATGAGGCAACGCAGGTGGATGAAGTATTTGGATGACTATAACTTCACTTTGCATTACCATCCCGGTAAGTCCAATGTGGTGGTTGATGCACTCAACCGAAAGTCAGGGGGACTCTTGGCTAGTGTGGCTTTCTAGGAGTGGCAGATGCTCAAGACGGTGGGTCAGTTCGAGCTACACTACATGTGTCAGCCTCAGGGCACTTTGGAGAGTTTGATGGCTACATCTTCCCTACTTAGTAGGATGATCAATTCCTAGGAGCAGGAAACAAAGATATTTTCCATCAAGAATCGGGTACAGTCGGGTGCAGGTAACGAGGACTAGTCCATTCACGTGGATAGTAGTCTTCGGTTCAAGAGAAGGGTTGTGGTCCCCCAATCTGTGGATCTGAGAGAGGAGATCCTTATGGAGTTCCATTGCTCCTGTTTTAATGTACATCCAAGCTGCACAAATATGTACCATGATCTTCGCCGCTAGTACTATTGGAGNCCCCAATCTGTGGATCTGAGAGAGGAGATCCTTATGGAGTTCCATTGCTCCTGTTTTAATGTACATCCAAGCTGCACAAATATGTACCATGATCTTCGCCACTAGTACTATTGGAGTGGGATGAAGAAGCACGTTGGAGATTTTTTTAGTCGATGTCTCACATGTCAGCAGGTTATGGCTGAGCACCAGAAACCAATAGGGTTGCTCCAGCCTTTAGAGGTGGCTGAGTGGAAATGGAAACATGTCACGATGGATTTTGTGACCCACTTGTCGTGGACATCACAGNAGTGGGATGAAGAAGCACGTTGGAGATTTTTTTAGTCGATGTCTCACATGTCAGCAAGTTATGGCTGAGCACCAGAAACCAATAGGGTTGCTCCAGCCTTTAGAGGTGGCTGAGTGGAAATGGAAATATGTCACGATGGATTTTGTGACCCACTTGTCGTGGACATCACAGGGACATAACACAGTGTGGGTGATAGTGGACTGACTTACTAATTAATCTTAATTAGTATATAAATACAAGTAGTTAATAAAGTCAAATTAGTGTAATAAAATAATTAAAAAACTAGTAATTAAAGTCAATTAGGATTTGTGCGGGAATTAGGGTTTTTAATATTTTATGTCCAAAGTTTCAAGGTTTAATGCAGAATTATCGAAGAATACAAGGAACAAAGTATGGAAGCTTGAAAATACAAAGGCTAAAGTGTAATTAAATCAAAGGAGAGTCAGCATGTTGCAAGTTGCAAATCCAGCAAAGCTCTACCGTCCGGACAGTGGTGGTGGCGTTCGGACGGTCACACTTGATGCCTATCTTCATTTCTTCCACCTCATGTTTCTCCAAACGGCTATAAATAGCCATGCCTCCTTTAGTCTTTAGCAGACCGAAACCAAGAGAGAAAAACAAGAAAGAAAAGAGAAAGAAAAGAAAAAAGAAGAGAAAGAGGAAAGAGAAAGAGAAAGAGAAAGAGAAAAAGAGAAGTTGCAAAAACGATCCGGTCTGTGATGCACTTCAGTCTAAACTTTGTACATAATTGTTGTATCTTTCTATTCGGATAGTTGAACTGTCGTCACCTTTTTGTCTTAACTGATAATAAAGGTGATTGTGTTTTAGTTGTTCCTTGTGAAAAATATTTTAGATTCTGTATTTTAATTTTAGTTATAATGAAAAGTGTCTGCACTCCTTGCTTGTCTGTAGCAATGGGGCGTGAGTAGTTTCGTATATCCTCTAGTGAGAGGTAAACATATGTATAATACTAGTTGAATTCTGCAAATGTTGGTATTTTATATATTTATGTATTATACACTTCATGCATGATATAGTGATGCATGTACTTTCGGTGATGTGCCTGGAAGTATGTCATCAGTGCATCATCAACCTGCCGGTAAAACAACCACGACATTCCTATCGGTATTGCTAGTCCTAAACCGGAACACTGAGAATGTTAATTAATGCATGGTACAAAACCTAAATGATCCTCATGAAGGGCATGATATATATATAACTATCAGATGAATGACCCAAGTGATCCTCATGAATGGTTTGTCCTTCTGGATTACTTAAATTGTTTAATTGGTATAAAACATAATATTGTCAGTCTACCAACCACAACATTCCTATTGGTATGGCTAGTCCTCCACTAGAACGCTGAGGATATTTAACTGGTATATATATATATATATATATATATATATCCCAGATAGAGTCAAATGAATAATTCAAGTATTCTTNATGGCTAGTCCTCCACTAGAACGCTGAGGATATTTAACTGGTATATATATATATATTCAAATGAATAATTCAAGTATTCCTNTAAAACATAATATTGTCAGTCTACCAACCACAACATTCCTATTGGTATGGCTAGTCCTCCACTAGAACGCTGAGGATATTTAACTGGTATATATATATATATATATATATATATATCCCAGATAGAGTCAAATGAATAATTCAAGTATTCTTCATGAATGACTTGTCCTTCTGATTTGCTTGAATTAATCAATTGACATATCTATAACCAGCTAACGTAAGAAGTTGTTGTGTTATGACTAATACCACCAGTTGACCTAAGAAGTGGTTGTGTTATGGTTTATTATGTATGCACCTACTATTATGAAAACAAATGAATAATTCAAGTATTCCTCATGAATGGTTTGTCCTTCTGGTTTGCTTGAATTAATCAGTTGTCATGGATACCACCAGCTAACCTAAGAAGTTGCTATGTGATGGTTTATATACATCAGACCTACCAATTGACTTGCCAGTAACATGGAAGTTGAATGTCGTAAGGTAGCATTTCCAATNTGGATACCACCAGCTAACCTAAGAAGTTGCTATGTGATGGTTTATATACATCAGACCTACCAATTGACTTGCTACTAACATGGAAGTTGAATGTCGTAAGGTAGCATTTCCGGTATTTAACCACTATATTGCATATGGGATCCTTGAACTGAATGATACTTTTTATTATTGTCTTACTCTATCTGCACATAACTGTTTACTTAGACTAGTTATCAATCTAAGCTCACATCACATGTTGTCCTATTCGAATTAGCAACTTAACTATTTTATTTCGTTTCCAAATTATTAAAACTCTTCGTGGGATCGATATTTGGACTTAAAACCGAGAAAATTATAATTCGACCACTTATACTTAAGTGTATAATATTAATCCGATCACTAAAAAAGTGCGAATCAAGCTTTTGGCGCCATNAATTATTAAAACTCTTCGTGGGATCGATACTTGGACTTAAAACCGAGAAAATTATAATTCGACCACTTATACTTAGGTGTATAATATTAATCCGATCACTAAAAAAGTGCGAATCAAGCTTTTGGCGCCATTGCCGAGGAGTTATGGTAATTTGAAATTAGATAAAATACAAAAGTTGTTTATTTGTATTATATGTATATAAAGTGTGTGTTTTTTTTAAATAGTTTATGTCTGTTCATTCATCCATAGGATCTATAAATGAATCATCTCCTTCATCTTCATCTACTCAAGAATCATTTGAATTAAGTATGGCTAGAAACGTATCTAGGGAAGAACAACCTAGAGAACAAGAAGTAGTTCAAAATATTCGACCATTAAGAGAATATCTACATCCTATACGAATTAATGTCCCTTCATGCTTTGTTTTTCCACCAGATGCTCAAAATCTTAATATTAATACAAGAACAATACAATTATTACCATAGTTCCATGGTCTAGAAACTGAAAATCTTTATGTTCATATGAAAGAATTTGAAGAAGTCTGTGGAACTTTGCAAGATAATTCTGAAATGGTCAGACTAAAACTATTTCTTTTTTCTTTAAAAGATAAAGCAAAACAGTGGCTTAGCTCTTTAAGAGCCAATTCAATCACAAACTGACAAGCTTTACAACTGAGTTCTTTAAAAAAAATTTCATGTACATCATACAAATACATTAAGACGTCAAATAATGAACTTTTCTATAAAAGAAGAGAAAATTTTTTTTNATGATCGGGATAGATCCCACTCAGGTATGGTGTTGATTATATCGGATTTTCTGGATGTCTTCCGAGATGAATTACCCGGGTTACCGCCACAGAGAGAGATTGAGTTCGCAATTGATCTTTATCCAGGAACTGAACCTATTTCTATTACTTCNTGGGAAAGATTTAAAGATCTTCTCCAAACTTGTCCACATCATGCATTTGAAAATTGTACCTTAGTTGGTTTTTTCTATGATGCTCTTCCACCTGCAATGCGATAATTTGTTAAAATGATNTCCCAGATGAATTACCCGGGTTACCGCCACAGAGAGAGATTGAGTTCGCAATCGATCTTTATCCGGGAACCGAACCTATTTCTATTGCTCCTTATCGGATGGCGCCTTTGGAGTTGAAGGAGCTAAGGAAGCAATTGGACCACTTGCTGGCAATTGGATTCATCCGTCTGAGCACTTCACCTTGGCGAGCCCTGGTCCTCTTTGTGAAGAAGACGGATGAAACACTTCGGTTATGCACAGATTACCGACAGTTGAATTGGGTGACGGTGAAGAACAAGTANTAAAAATGGGGATAGGTGTAGCGATGTGTGTTTGAATTTGGTAGATTGGAAATGGAAAAAGGGATGAAATAGTGAACAGTGCACGTGAACTGTGCACTGGCTGCAACTTCAAGCCCAGTTTAGACCTTGATGCAGTCACTATCTCTTAAAACTCAAAACATTANTTGTGAAGAAGACGGATGAAACACTTCGGTTATGCACAGATTACCGACAGTTGAATTGGGTGACGGTGAAGAACAAGTATCCCTTGCTGCGCATTGATGATTTTATTTGATCAATTGAGGGGTTCTAAGTTCTACTCCAAGATTGATCTCCGCACAGGGTACCACCAACTGCGTATCAAGGAGGAGGATATTCCTAAGACTGCTTTTCGTACTCGGTATGGTCACTTCGATTATACGGTGATGCCGTTTAGATTGACTAATGCTCCAACAGCCTTCATGGATTTGATGCACAGGTTATTCCGGTCATATCTAGATCAATTTGTCATTGTGTTTATTGATGACATATGATTTATTCCCGGACACAAGAAGAACATGCACATCATCTCTCGGTTGTGCTACAAACATTGAAAGAACATAAGTTATATACGAAGATGAGCAAGTGTGAGTTTTGGATGAAGGAAGTGAAGTTCCTTGGCCATGTTGTGTCCGAGCAAGGGGTAGCGGTTGATTCCTCGAAGATTGAGGCCGTGATGCAATGGGAACCACCAAAGAATGTGATAGAAATACATAGTTTCTTGGGGTTAGCCGGTTACTATCGTAGGTTTGTGGAAGGTTTTTCCAAGCTTGCGATGCCAATGACTCGCCTTACCAAGAAGGGGGAGAAATTTGTGTGGACTCAAGCGTGTGAATTAGCTTTTCGCACCTTGAAGGAAAAGTTGACGACGGCACCGATCCTCATTATTCCGAACAGTGGGGAAGGTTACGATGTTTANTTGTGTTGGGTAGTAAAATGATTGTATTGATGATCTCATGCTTATTTCCTTTAAACTTGTCTCTTGTTACATGATTTGCGAAATGGGTATATTTTCTTAAATTGTTCTATTATGTATCTTGCTTGTGAAAATTTGGGGAAACATCATGGAATTTGCTTGTATATGAGGTGGAGTATATTTTTGGTATGTCACTCTTGTGTATGGTGTTGTGAGGGACTTGGATTACCTTCGAAAACTGCCGTAGAGCATTAGAGGTTAGTCTATCCCAATGGGGGGTGAGATGGTTGCCTAATGCTCGTAGTGGATCACTGTGGTGACAGTGACCACTATTGTTCACGGATACCGGGGAAAAGGGTTAGTATACTAGACACCTTGGGAGGATCTCGTCAAGGCCGTATGAGACGGTACACGCCCTTCCTAAATTGGTCTGTGATTGTTAGTGGAAATGGGTGAACGAGGTAGAATCGTCGGGTAGATTCATGAGAAGCGACAACCTACTTGAGTGGTACCAAATAGAAATTTTTGTTCATTGTACCAAATATTATTTCTCCAAGAGTTTCGGGTCGTATGGGATGCCGCGATACCTTGTGGAAATGGTGTATGGTGGAGTGGATTATGTTGGAAATTGTTTGTCAATTAAACGTGGTTTTATTCTCGTTCAAGTCCTTATTATTGTACAAACTTGAGATCTCCTCAAAGAAGAACTCTGGAAGATACTATGAATCAATTTATTCAAAGTCAAATGAGTTTTAACACTCAAACAACTCAAGCGTTTAATGATTTTAAAGCTCAAACTTCTCAGAGTATTGAAGATATCAAAAGTCATTTAGCTAAAGTAACCCAATCTTGGAGTACTTCGGAGAAAGGAAAGTTTTCATCTCAACCTAAACCTCCACAATGTCAGAGTCAAACTAATGTTGTGTCATTTGATGCCTCTCCGAGTCAAGTACAAGCAATCACAACACTAAGAAGCGGTAAAGTCATTGATAAAACTATTAAAAGTTAATGAACCACTTGAATCTCAACCTTTAGTCAAAAAGCAATCAGAAATACAAGATAAAAAAGATCAACCATGTCCTATTCCTTTACCTTTTCCTAAAATGATCAAGAAACTTTCATCTGAAAAAAAAATGNATTATTTGTCAATTAAACGTGGTTTTATTCTCGTTCAAGTCCTTATTATTGTACAACCTTGAGATCTCCTTTAAACTNATTGCATGGAGTTCCACTTTCTATCGTGTCAGATCGCGATTCTCGTTTTGTGGCTCATTTTTGGCAAAGTCTACAACAACCTATGGGGACAGAGTTACATTTCAGCACAGCCATTCACCCTCAAACCGATGGCCAATCCGAGAGAGTGACACAGATTTTGGAAGACATGTTACGGGCTTGCGCATTGGACTTTAAAGGGAGTTGGAGCGATCATTTACCGTTGGTGGAATTTGCGTACAACAACAGTTACCAAGCGAGTATCGGAATGGCACCGTATGAAGCTTTGTATGGAAGACCATGTAGATCCCCGACGTGTTGGTTGGAAGCCGGAGAGAGTAGTATGTTTGGGCCCGAGATTGTACGGGAGACAACGGAGAAGATTCAGCTCATTCGGGAGAGATTACGCACAGCACAGAGTCGACAAAAGAGCTATGCGGATAGGAGAAGAAGGCCTTTGGAATTCAAGGAGGGAGATTTTGTATTTCTTAAAGTGTCACCCAAGAAGGGCGTACTTAGATTCGGTAAGAAAGGAAAACTCGCTCCAAGGTACATCGGTCCATTTGAAGTGATCAAGACAGTGGGCAAAGTAGCATACCAACTTCGGCTACCAGTATCATTGTCAGGAGTTCATGACGTGTTCCACGTTTCGATGTTGAGGAAATGTCAACCAGATACGTCGCATGTCGTGGATTTGGAGGATATTGAAGTGCAAGATGGAGTCACCTATGAAGAGCAGCCGGTGAAGATTCTTGATATCCAGGAGAAAGTGCTTCGCAACAAGGTAATCCAACTGGTGAAAGTCCTGTGGCAACATCATGGCGTAGAGGAAGCAACTTGGGAACCGGAGTGGGAGATGCGAGAGAAATATCCATATTTGTTCGCTACTTGAGGTAAGTTTCGAGGACGAAACTTTCTTTAAGGGGGGTGGATTGTAACACTCCGCATTTTATTTTATATATATGCATATAGATATATATTAAATAATTGTTGTAAAAATGGGGATAGGTGTAGCGATGTGTGTTTGAATTTGGTAGATTGGAAATGGAAAAAGGGATGAAATAGTGAACAGTGCACGTGAACTGTGCACTGGCTGCAACTTCAAGCCCAATTTAGACCTTGATGTACTCAATATCTCTTAAAACTCAAAACATGAAAGTTGTAGAGTTCTTTCTTAGCTTTCCATAGCATCTTGAATCATCTCAATCGGAGCTCGGATGAGAGAGTTATGCCCCGATAACGAAGTAATATCGAAGCAGCCCATGAACAGTAAAAGAAAAAAAAATTCGGGATTTCTGTGTTTAAAAACACAGATTTCAGCCTTTACTCTCATTTCTCTCATTCCACTCTCAACCCACTTCTCTTAGGACTCTAGAGGAAGAGAGAAGGATAAAACACAAGATCAAGAGGAGATCTATACTTCAAAGAAGATCAAATCTTCATCTTCTTCACACTAAACCTAGGTTTTTAAGAACATTGAGGTAGGGTTTTCTTCCATCCTTGTCCATTGATGTTAGGGTTATTATACATGTAGAATTTGGCTCTTAATAGTATGTATTTGTTATGGGTTCCTTGTTCCTTGGTATGTTTACAAACATTCCCATGATTTGAACAAAATGATGGTTGGAAATCCATCAAACTCTAGTTTTTGGGGAAAATATGGATTTTTCTCTATATCTTCACATCATCTTGATTTCGAAAATTCTAGAACTTTGTGTTGGGTAGTAAAATGATTGTATTGATGATCTCATGCTTATTTCCTTTAAACTTGTCTCTTGTTACATGATTTGCGAAATGGGTATATTTTCTTAAATTGTTCTATTATGTATCTTGCTTGTGAAAATTTGGGGAAACATCATGGAATTTGCTTGTATATGAGGTTGAGTATATTGTTGGTATGTCACTCTTGTGTATGGTGTTGTGAGGGACTTGGATTACCTTCGAAAACTGCCGTAGAGCATTAGAGGTTAGTCTATCCCAATGGGGGGTGAGATGGTTGCCTAATGCTCGTAGTGGATCACTGTGGTGACAGTGACCACTATTGTTCACGGATACCGGGGAAAAGGGTTAGTATACTAGACACCTTGGAAGGATCTCGTCAAGGCCGTATGAGACGGTACACGCCCTTCCTAAATTGGTCTGTGATTGTTAGTGGAAATGGGTGAACGAGGTAGAATCGTCGGGTAGATTCATGAGAAGCGACAACCTACTTGAGTGGTACCAAATAGAAATTTTTGTTCATTGTACCAAATATTATTTCTCCAAGAGTTTCGGGTAGTATGGGATGCCGCGATACCTTGTGGAAATGGTGTATGGTGGAGTGGATTATGTTGGAAATTGTTTGTCAATTAAACGTGGTTTTATTCTCGTTCAAGTCCTTATTATTGTACAAACTTGAGATCTCCTCAAAGAAGAACTCTGGAAGATACTATGAATCAATTTATTCAAAGTCAAATGAGTTTTAACACTCAAACAACTCAAGCGTTTAATGATTTTAAAGCTCAAACTTCTCAGAGTATTGAAGATATCAAAAGTCATTTAGCTAAAGTAACCCAATCTTGGAGTACTTCGGAGAAAGGAAAGTTTTCATCTCAACCTAAACCTCCACAATGTCAGAGTCAAACTAATGTTGTGTCATTTGATGCCTCTCCGAGTCAAGTACAAGCAATCACAACACTAAGAAGCGGTAAAGTCATTGATAAAACTATTAAAAGTTAATGAACCACTTGAATCTCAACCTTTAGTCAAAAAGCAATCAGAAATACAAGATAAAAAAGATCAACCATGTCCTATTCCTTTACCTTTTCCTAAAATGATCAAGAAACTTTCATCTGAAAAGAAAATGAGTTCCAGCTTATGCTAAGTTTTTAAAAGATATTTGCACAATAAAAAGAAGAACAAATGTACCAAAGAAAGCATAATCAACTGAACAAGTTAATAATATAATACAACATGATACTCTTCTTAAGTACAAAGATCCGGATAGTCCTACANACAACAACAGTTACCAAGCGAGTATCGGAATGGCACCGTATGAAGCTTTGTATGGAAGACCATGTAGATCCCTGACGTGTTGGTTGGAAGCCAGAGAGAGTAGTATGTTTGGGCCCGAGATTGTACAGGATANTTCCAAATCAAAGAAGCTCTGCTAGATCTTGGATCCAATTGTAATTTAATGTCATATTCAGTCTATACACAATTAGGACTAAGTGAATTAAAACCCTCCAATATCATATTACAATTAGTGGACAAATCAATAAAAATTCCACGAGGAACTGTGGAAGATGTTATTGTCCAAGTTGATCAATTCTATTTTTCAGCAGATTTTATCGTTATAGACACGGAACGAATTTATTANCTCCAAGGTACATCGGTCCATTTGAAGTGATCAAGACAGTGGGCAAAGTAGCATACCAACTTTGGCTACCAGTATCGTTTTCAGGAGTTCATGACGTGTTCCACGTTTCGATGTTGAGAANTGTCCAAGTTGATCAATTCTATTTTTCAGCAGATTTTATCGTTATAGACACGGAACGAATTTATTATGAAGCTGCATATATACCTTTGATTCTAGGTCGACCATTCCTAGTTACATCAAATGCTTTGATTAACTGTAGAAATGAAATCATGAAACTTTCATTTGGAAATATGACCTTAGAATTAAATATTTTTAATAGTGCTAAACAACCTAGAGAAGAAGATGAAGTGCATGAAATAAATTGTGTTGAAATATTAACCCAAAAGTTTTCTAGAAAAAGATTTAAACACAGTAAAATATGTTTCTGAAAATGAATCAGAAAATCTAGGAAATCCAAAATGTGAAAATCTATTGCCTAAATCTGAAAACTCCAATATTAAAATCTTTAAGCCAGATTTAAAACTACTTCCAATCAATCTGAAATATGTTTTTATGGAAAAAAATGAAATTCATCCTGTAATCATATCATCGAATTTATCTGAAAGTCAAGAAAAAGAATTAATAGAAGTATTGAAAAATCATCAAAGTGTTCTTGGATGGACAATATCTGATATAAAAGGTATAAGCCCACTTCTGTATACTCATTGTATATATTTAGAAGAAAATGTTAAACCATCTCATCAAATGCAAAGAAGATTAAATCCACACTTGAAAGAGGTAGTTCGTAATAAAGTACTTAAACTATTAGATGCAAATATTATCTATCCTATCTTTGATAGTAAATGGGTTTGTCCTACACAAGTAGTCCCAAAAAAGTCTAGTGTTACTATAATACAAAATAAAGAAAAAGATTTAGTCTCAATGCATACTGTCATAGGCTGACCTGTATGTATTGACTATCGGTGGCTAAATTTACTCACCAGAAAAGATCACTTTCCATTACATTTTCTTGACCAAGTCTTAGAAAGAATAGCTAGTCATGCATATTATTGCTTTCTAGATGGACACTCTGGTTATAATCAGATTGAAATTACATTAGATGATCAAGAAAAAATTACATTTACATGTCCTTTTGGCACTTTTGCATACAAAAGAATGTCTTTTGGACTATGTAATGTGACAGCTACCTTTCAACGCTGTATGTTAGTATATTTAGTGATATGGTAGAATGATATCTAGAAGTCTTTGTAGATGATTTTTCAATATATGGGGATTCATTTTATATATGCCTGGGAAATCTTAAAAAAGTACTTATTCGATATGAAGAAATANTTGGAGAGCATGAATTGATTGTGGATTTGATTGCTTTAGAGATGAAGGGGTATGACATAATTTTTGGGATGAACTTGTTATCCACTTTTCGTGCAGTAATGGATTGTTTTGGNAGCACGAATTGATTGTGGATTTGATTGCTTTAGAGATGAAGGGGTATGACGTGATTTTTGGGATGAACTTGTTATCCACTTTTCATGCGGTAATGGATTGTTTCCGCAAGCGAATTACATTTCAATTGTCGGGAGGAGTAATTTTCAGTTTTGTGAATAACCGAGATTCTTTCCATCCATTTCCTACTACGGGAAGTAAATTCTTAAAAGCTAAGGCAGGGAGCCACTTGAGTTTCTTGGCTAGCTTGATGGGAGATGATCGGGATAGATCCCACTCAGGTATGGTGTTGATTATATCGGATTTTCTGGATNTTATGTCAGGATATAATATTTGAATGGAATGAAACATGTCAAGTATCTTTTGATAAATTAAAAAATATGCTTATTTCTGCGCCTAGCATGCAACCTTCTAACTGGTCGTTACCTTTTGAAATAATGTGTGATGCAAGTGATTATGCAGTAGGAGCTATACTAGGGCAAAGAAAAGAGAAAAAACCTTGTGTTATATACTATGCAAGTAAAACTCTAAATAATACACAAATGAACTATTCAACCACAGAAAAAGAACTACTTGTTATTGTATTTGCATTAGATAAATTTTGTTCATATCTGGTTGGATCATCAATTGTTGTATTTACCAATCATGCAGCTTTAAAATACTTACTTACTGAAAAAGATGTTAAACCACGTCTCCTACGTTGGATATTATTACTACAAGAATTTGATTTAATCATCAAAGATAAGAAAGGAGTAAAAAATGTGGTAGCTAATCACTTGTCAAGATTAAACTATGAAATAAAGGAAGAACCAACTCCAATTAGAGAAACCTTTCCAAATGAACAACTATTTGCAATAGCAGAATTATCATGGTATGCAGATATAACTAATTATTTAGCTACTGACACTATTCCTTNCATCAAAGATAAGAAAGGAGTAAAAAATGTGGTAGCTAATCACTTGTCAAGATTAAACTATGAAATAAAGAAAGAACCAACTCCAATTAGAGAAACCTTTCCAGATGAACAACTATTTGCAATAGCAGAATTATCATGGTATGCAGATATAACTAATTATTTAGCTACTGACACTATTCCTTCTAATTATACCTGGTCTGATAAAAATAAATTTCTAAGTGAGGTACGCAATTATTTCTAGGAAGATCCGTATCTGTTTAAATATTGTAAAGATCAAATTTTAAGGCGTTGTATACCTAATCATAAAATAGGTCAAGTAATTCAGTTTTGTCATTCCGAGGCTTGTGGAGGTTATTTTACTTCAAAGAAAATCGCTGCTAAAATTTTGCAGTGTGGATTTTATTGACCAACTCTTTTTAAAGATATTCATATCTTTTGTTTAAATTGTAACAAATGTCAAAGAATGAGAAATATTTCAAAAAGAATATATGATGCCTTTAAATTCTATTTTAATTATTAAAATTTTTGATTGTTGGGGCATCGATTTTATGAGTCTATTTTTCCCATCTTTTGGATATCTGTATATTTTGATTGCAGTCAACTATGTCTCAAAATGGGTAGAGCCAATTCCATGTAGAAATAATGATCACAGAACGGTGATCAAGTTTTTTTAAAAAAATATTTTATCCAAATTTGAAATTCCTCGAACCATTATAAGTGATGGTGGATTATATTTTTGTAATAAAGTTTTTAAAAATTTTATGAAAAAATACTCAATTTAGCATAAAATATTCACTCCATACCANTAAAGTTTTTAAAAATTTTATGAAAAAATACTCAATTTAGCATAAAATATCCACTCCATACCATCCACAGACAAGTGGACAAGCTGAGTTAGCTAATAGGGAGATAAAATATATTTTAGAAAAAATAGTAAATCCAGATCGTAAAGATTGGTCCTTAAGGTTGACTGATGCACTTTGGGCTTACCATACTGTATATAAAACTATTTTAGGGATGTCTCCTTATCAGTTAATATATGGAAAACCATGTCACTTACCTGTAGAATTAGAACATTTAGCATATTGAGCAATCAAAATGATAAATTTTGATATAGACAAAGTTGGAATCGCTCGTAAACTTCAAATAAGTGAATTAGAGGAATTGAGAAATAAAGCTTATGAAAATACAAAAATTGCTAAATCAAGAACAAAAACTTTTAATGATAAAATATCATGCGAAAATCTTTTGAACCATCTCAAAAAATGCTATTATATAATGCAAAACTTTGCTTATTTCTTAGAAAATTAAGATCAACATGGACAGGTGCTTATATTGTCAAGCGAGTTTTTGACTATGAAGCAATTAAAATTGAAAATCCATTAACTGGAAATATCTTTAAAGTCAATGGCCAAAGACTTAAACCATATTATGGTGGATTTATTTAAGAAATAATTGTTGTACAACTTTTTGATCCTATTTATATGCTCTGAAAAGTAAATTATTCCTTAAGTCTTAATAAAATTACTAATGAATTGTAATTTATTTGACAAAGTATCTCTTGAGTACAGCCAGATATCCCAATCAGTGAAATGACAAAAGATTGTCGGGTTTCCCTATCACTATTGTTACATTTCAAATAATTTTTAAATTAAGTTGGGGAGGTAAGAATGTGATTTAGTATTTATATTTAAAGTATTTTTTTTGGTTTAATATTAATATTGTCTTTGTGACTGACAGACGTTAAAGAACCGAATAGAGAGTCATATATATAAAAAAAAACAAACAAACAAACTATTTGATATGTACGATAGACGAAAAATTATTTTGGTTAAGTTTAATTCTACTGCGTTATCTTCTAAAAGATATACATGCATTGATCATGAAAAAAGCTAGAAGAGTCAGAAATTTAGAAATTTTTGAAAGTCAATCAAGACCTTTATGCGGAAAAAGTACATTTGCGAAAAACCGACGTGCCGATTGTCTCGGTGGTTGTGTAAGATGTGGTCGTTTACAACATTTAAGACAATATAATAAGTGTACGGAATCAATTTCAGGTCGAGCATTAGATCGTCTCCGATAGATTAGGTATGGGTAGAGTAAAGATTACCCTGAGACGCTATCCTATTCTACACCAATGTTAACAATTTACATACGNGTACGGAATCAATTTCAGGTCGAGCATTAGATCGTCTCCGATAGATTAGGTATGGGCAGAGTAAAGATTACCCTGAGACGCTATCCTATTCTACACCAATGTTAACAATTTACATACGAATTGAAGTTAACCATGTCACTGGTAATATTGATCCAGATAGTTCCAACTTTGAATCAGTATGATCATGATTTTTTGGAAGAATTGTACATGTAAATATTTATAAATATTTGTAAATAAATGTAAATAACTATAAATTAATTAGGAAATTTAGTAAATATGAAATAACAAATAAAAGAAATAAAAACCCACCAAATTTTGCGACAAGAAAAAGAGTGGGTAGCAAAGTTTTGTAGAATATAAAATTATTTAGTGTATTGCAGAAATTTTGAAAGAAAGAATTGCAGAAAATTAAAATAACAGAACACAGTACACAAAGCAAAGAAAAAATCGAAAAGTGGCACCATCCAGACTGTAGTGCTTTATTTATATACACCCCCATGCAACCGATGGATCAATTGCAACATCAACTCAAAATTCTAACCATAGCCAAAATTATCAAAGAAAAATCTCTCTCAAATCTACAATATTTCATCATTTTTCTTCAAATCTGTTCCAATTATTCTCTTACCCATCATATTTTGAATACCAATTGGAATCAACTGAAATAGAGCATTTGCAAAAAATCAAGAAAAAATGGATTCAAAATGAATAATGAGAGGATCTTCAAGTCGGGCACAAAGAAATCAACCTGAGCAACCTCAAGCACCTCCACAACAACCGGGACCGGGAAATATCTTCAACGAGGTGATGTTTGAGAATTTTGAACAACAGGCTTGGTATGATGCTAATTTTCTAACTAAAACTATTATTTCTGAAAGGCCGGTTATTTACGAAGATTTTGAGAACATAGTTATACGTCAATTCTTGCAACTAGAGGATGGTTACAGTATGTTGATTATCTGTTACTGCTTATGACTATTTAGTTCGAGAATTTTATAGTAATGCTAAGATTATTGGGGAAAGACAATTGCGAGCATTTGTACGAGGTATTATTTTTCAAGTTACACCGGCTACCACAGCCGAATTTTTTCAACCCATGCAAAGACCTATAAACCAGCAATATCTNAAGACAATTGCGAGCATTTGTACGAGGTATTATTTTTCAAGTTACACCGGCTACCATAGCCGAATTTTTTCAACCCATGCAAAGACCTAAAAACTAGCAATATATGTACACTAATTTACCTGATTTAGATACCATAGGGAGAGAAGTGATGGGTAATCCAGAATTTGGTTGAGGTAAACCAAATAAATATATCAAGCAAAGAGACCTGACGGATAAATACCGTATTTTGAACTTGATCACAGTACACATTTTATTACCCCCGTGCCCAAAAGAATCAAATCTACACTAAGCAAGCTTATTTTCTATATGCATTTGGAATGGGGCATACCATTGATCTACCGAATTTAATCTTGAATCAAATGATACTTGCTGTGGATAGAAATAAATCTTCACTCCCCAATGCTACGCTAGTTTCTCAGCTTTGCAGGAATAAAGGAGTGATTATCAACCCAACATGGAAGACTGTAGATCATTTTGGCCCATTAGACAAAACTTTATTGAGAAAAAGTCATAGAGGACAACAAGAAGAACAACCAGAAGTACCCACTCCAGCAGAAGAGGAGCCATTTCAAGGGCCTGAAGAATTCATTCCACCAGAACAACAGCAGCCACAAGAGGATCAACCATACATATCGGTGGATGATAGAACTGACAGATAGATTCAGCTAGGATTAGAGACCATTATCACCCAGCTTGGTAACAGTATCACAGATATCAACAAACGAATGGAGGATTATAAACAAAACCAAGCTAAAATCTTGAGGCTACTGAAAGAACATTTTGGAGGAGGGACATCTACTTCCTAGAATATAAAAAAAATTAAAAATTCTACTGAAAAACTCTGCTATCTTTCACTCAGCTTTTTAATTATGCACTTTCTAATTATGCACTTGAATTTTAATTTGTGTTTTGCACTTTTTTGCATTAGACTTAGTTGTTTGGAATCTTTATGTGTTTAAACTGCTTGTTCTGAACTAATGTGTGTTTTTGCTAAAGTTTGAATCTATATTGTTAAAATTAGGAAGACTAGTTCATATGATTCACAGTGAAATTAGGTTAATATTCCTATGTTTTGTGAAAACATTTTTAAATATGATCACACGAGATTTCATATTTTAGTTGTGAATTATCTTAATATTTTTGTTTAAAACTTATTCTTAAAAGCACAATTAGATTTCTTTATTGTTAAAAATCTTGTGAAATATTATACTCTTTGCATATATAGTGGAGATGTAAAATCTATTTCAGATTTTGAACCAATTTTTTTTGGAGAGATACTCTACATCTACTCAATTACACATCTTTGATTCAACGGTAACCTTTCCTTGAAAAATCTCATTAGCTTTGTTTTGATTAACACTGATTAAATTGTATTATTAGCATTATCCTTAACCTTCATATAGAAATTGTACACATATATAATTTCTGGAAAATGATCTTAGGCCATGTTTGATTAAATGTTGAGCCTTGACCATTTCTTTTACAAAATTATATCCTTAGTCAGCCATGATTGACCTTGAAAAAAAATCAATTCTTTCTTGAAACCCAAGAAACACTCGAATCAGATAAAAATATATTAACTTACCTTTGCTATCTAATTTTCTTGCACCCCTGTCTAAATCATCAGGATACGAAACAATAGAAAAGCAAAAGAAAAAGACAAGAAAGTTCTATGTTTATGTTAAAAAAAAAAAATAAGCCAAGAAAGTGAAAAATGGGAAAAAGAAAACAAAGAAACATGTGAAGATTTAGAAAAATAGAATGAGGTGTGCCACAATACTAAAAGATAGCATTTGATATCCAATGACTTTGTTTCATAAACCTTAAACCCATGGCCCCCATTACATGTAAAACCCGAGAAAATTAGAACTTTTTCGGAAAAAGGGCAAAATGATAATTTGCTACTATAATGCGGGTTTAAGATCCATATTTTTTGAGAGATCGGATGACACAATGGACCTCATCTTTGGATTTGTATCGTTAAATCGAGCTTTCTTGTCAATTTTTATTGAATTCTGAGATAGTCAAATTTTACACATTTTACGAGACAATTGGGTGACGAATAACCTTTCAAAGGTCCCCAAAAATAAAATTTATAAAATTTCTCTGTAATTGAATAAAATTTTAAATAAAATTAATTTGAACTTAAATCGAGATGAAATGAATCATTTTAGGACGAAAAACGGACCCGAAAGTAATAAACGTGCGGGGCGATGTGGACCATGCAATTAAAAGTATAAATAGAGACAAATATCTGAAAAATTAGATATTTTTCCACCCCTTGGCCGGTTGTATCAGACGTTTGATAGAGAGAAGAGAGAAAAGAGGAAAAATCAATTTTCTTCAAGCTTTCTCCTTTGATTCTTGGAGTTTCGTCGGTCGGAATTCGTCGAGTCAAGAGTTAAAATCAATCACATCGACGAGAGCTATGCAACCACACCAAGAACGAAAGATTTCACCGAAGATCGAAAGGGGGGATTTTGGAGAAATCAAGTTTTGGAGGTTTTGGTTGGGGTTCTTGAAGTTCTAGCCTTCGATTTACGCTTCAAGAGGTACAGTTCCGTCCTACTCTGATTCATTTCTAGCCTATAGTGTTCATAAGGGGTTGTTATGTGGGCTATTTTATGGGCTATTTTGTGGACTATTTTGGGACTGTTATATGGACTGTTTTGGGGTTGTCATGCGGCCTGTTTTAGAATTGTTATGCGGCCTGTTTTGGGGCTACTATGGGGGTTGTTTTGGGGCTGTTATGCGGTCTATTTTAGGACTATTATGCGGCCTATTTTGGGGTTGTTATGCCACCTATTTTGGGGTTGTTATGCGGGCATGTTATGTTTCTATATAAATTATGCCTTGTATGGGAATTTGATAAATGCCTTGAATAATTGAAGTGTCATTTTGATGAAATTGAAATAATATGCTTGGATGTTATGGTGTGTTGAAATCATATGCTTATGAGATGATTTACATTGGAAATGTAAGTGTTGAAATGTGATAGAAATAATCCATATGACATTCATTACACATGGATATGTCATGGCTATTGAAATTGCTCATTTGGCATCCTTGCATTTTGGGCATGAGGTTGACATCACATTCATGGGCTTAGGCATGAGTGTGCGTGTGTATGCATGGTTTAATCAAACACCACTCTTGGTGATTGATATGTGGACTCAAAAATGTGGGATTGAAGATCCAAGGGAGTCACATGGTTGAATAATTTGTGTTGGGTATAACAAGAAGGGCTAGACACTCTCTCTTAGGTGAAAATCCCGACTTGTTGGTTCATACACTTCCCTGAGGTGAAATTCTAGAAAAGTGTAATGGCGTATGGAGCCATTCGGTGTGATTCCGGATGGCAATACCCAACAAAGACACATGATTTTGTAATATAAAGTATTCATTCGAAGGGAAACATCCAAGAATGAGTTGGTTTTATAAACACATAGTTTGTATTTCAAATATGATCATTGGATGTATTCCATCAATGATAAAGGTTTTTACACGGGCATTGCATTGTGTGATGGAAGTCGGTGAGGGCTTGGATGGATATGCATGAGTGAGTCTCATCTCATTCCATAGCATGACATAGTGAAATTCCAACATAAAAGTTTATACTTTGTTTGGAATGTTGTTTGGTATGAATGTTAAATGTAAATATTGCATATGCACTTAGGTGGGGAGTAGCCTTTGTAGGAATAACTCTAGGGCATTAGCTCACCCTATACGGGAAATATTTCAGGTGCGGGATACACTCTAGTGGAAGGCTCCCAATCCGAGCCCCATGGATGAATAAAGCCGGAATGTGGCTTTTGTTTTGAAGTTTTGTAAAAATTTTGTTTTTGGACATGTAATTATATGGAATTACTTGCAATGGAACTTGTATATATAGAGTTTTATTGTGAAAAACTATGTTTTTGCAAAACATTCACTAAGTTAGTTTTTGGACTATTTTAATGAAATCTTGCATGCTATTGTATGTTTACTTTTAAATAGACCCGATGTGGTCAATGTTTATTTTTAAATAGACCCGGTGTGGTCAATATTGTATATTGGACCTCGGATGGGTCATGTGATTGTTTAATGCAAGATTGTGTTTTGGGTAGAGCTTCCCGTACAAATGAGACTCTGCCCAAATTTTATTAAATTAAGAACCCCTAGTTTTTGGGGTGTCACAGCTTGGTATCAGAGCATAGGTATGTGATTACCTAGGGCTAATGGGCTTTGGGTCTAAACCATTGCATTCATTATGCATTTCATGTTATGTGTTTTAAGTGCTACATGTTATGGGATTATATGTATGATTAAATGTATATAATAATGAGACACTACGGTTAGAAAATATAACCTTATAGTCAGGAAAGGAAAGGATGTGTAAGCCACTGTTTGGGCATCTACTATATTCTATGGTTTTAACTTTTGATCCCTAATTTTGGGATACTAAATTATTGGTCTATTGCTATCTTATGTGTGTATAGATGGCAACTAGAGGAAGGGGACGTCGGGGTGGATGGAACAACCAACCACCACCGCCGGCCTTTGACCAATAAGCCTTCGTAGAGGCTATTGGTGTTACGGCTGCTACTATTGCACAGGCCAGTGCTACAGTTACTACTATTGCACAAACTAGTGCAAATGTGGGCCAAGGAGACTCAAGTAACCTCCAGAGGTTCAAGGCACACCAGCCTCCGATCTTTAAGGGAGGGGCGGATCCGATGGTAGCTGACCAGTGGTTTTGGCAAGTTGACAAAATCTTAAGAGCTGTGGAGATCACCTCCGATGCCACCAAGATAACCCTAGCAAGATTTCAGTTGGAGGGAGAATCCCAATTGTAGTGGGATTAGGTCAAGGACTCCAAGAACTTGGAGGTAATGACTTGAGAAGAATCCAAGGAGCTATTCATGGGGAAGTATTTCCCAGTGGCTACTAGACATGTAAAGGCACGGGAGTTCTTAGACTTGAGACAAGGAACGATGTCAGTGATGGAATACGTGGCTAAGTTCATAGAATTAGAACGTTTTACCGACGAATATGTGGCCACAAACATAGCCAAGGTGAGGAAGTTCGAGGATGGCTTGAAGTTGTCCATCCGAGGCAAAATTGTGGGCCTCCTGTTGCAAGACTTGGACTTGATGGTCACGATAGCTATGGCCATTGAGAGGGAGGTAGAAGATGCATGGAACATCTGGGAAGCAGGTGTTAAAGACAAGAAGAAAGAGGGTCAATCCTCTTCTTCTAGTGTGGGGAATAGACAAAGGACTTTCACTCCTCGAGGATAGCAAGGACATGGCCGTGGCTATCAAGGCCAAGGCCAAGATCAATCCTCCCAAGGCGGGAGAAATCAAAAGCCTTCCTACCAAGTAGGCCAAATGNAGACAAGAAGAAAGAGGGTCAATCCTCTTCTTCTAGTGTGGGGAATAGACAAAGGACTTTCACTCCTCGAGGACAGCAAGGACATGGCCGTGGCTATCAAGGCCAAGGCCAAGATCAATCCTCCCAAGGCGGGAGAAATCAGAAGCCTTCCTACCAAGTAGGCCAAATGACTTGCTATCATTGCAACCAACCGGGACATATGAGGCGGGATTGTCCTCAGCGACAAGGATCTCAGAGCTATGGAGTATCCCAGTCCCAATCTTCAATAGGGCAACCACAAACACAGTACATTCCTCCTTACCCCCACCATGGGCTAGGGGAGCAAGTATCAGTTCTAGGGTGCTACACAGGCCCCTACTACTTCACAAGCGGGGACTCCGTAATCAGGCCAAATGGGCTAGGGCATGGGTCTAGGTCGAGGATAGGGCTTACAAGCTGGTACTTCAAGGACCCAGGGGCGTGTTTATGCCATGATACCTCAAACTAAGCAGGCCGATCAATTGNCTACTTCACAAGCGGGGACTCCGTAATCAGGCCAAATGGGCTAGGGCATGGGTCTAGGTCGAGGACAGGGCTTACAACCTGGTACTTCAAGGACCCAGGGGCGTGTTTATGCCATGATACCTCAAACTAAGCAGGCCGATCAATCGGTGATACAGGGTACATTTCTACTTTTTCGCTTATGGGCTAGAGTATTATTTGATTCTGGTGTATCGCATTCATTTATTGCTACATCTTGTGTGAGAGACTTGGGCTTAGAGGTTGAGACCTTGGAAGAGCCATTGCATGTGAGCTCTCCCCTAGGAGCTAGGGTGAGAGTTGATCAGATATGTCGGTATTGTGAGTTAGAGATCTCGTGAATTCTACTCACCATGGACCTTAGGGTCATAGATATGTCGGAGTTCGATGTTATCCTCGAAATGGATTGGTTGGTGGCACACCGAGTCGTCATCGATTGTGATCGGAAGAGGGTCATAGCCTACACACCAGAGGGTGTTTATTTCAAGTTTCAAGGGGAAAAGCATGATGTTTTACCCCAAGCCATATATGATTCCTATTGGAACGGACAGTTGATGGGTTGGCTTGTAAGCCTTACCTTGGAAGACGAGTCGAGACAGGAGTTGGCGTCAGCTGAGTTGCAAGAACTCAAGGTCCAATTACAAGAATTATTGGACAGGGGCTTTATTAGACCAAGCATTTCACCTTGGGGCGCTCCGGTATTGTTTTCCAAGAAGAAAGACAAGACCCTTCGATTGTTTATAGACTACCGATAGTTAAATAGGGTTACTATCATGAATAGGTACCTTTGCCGAGGATTGATGACTTGTTTGATCAGCTGAGAGGGGCGCGAGTCTATTCCAAGATAGATCTCCACACCGATTACCATCAGTTGAGGGTTAGGGACACGGATGTCCCTAAGACGGAGTTTAGGACGCGGTATGGGCATTTTGAGTTTACAGTCATGCCTTTCGGATTGACAAATGCCCCGGTGGCATTCATGGATCTCATGTATAGTGTGTTTCAATCCTGCATTAATCAATTCGTCGTGGTTTTTGTTGACGAGATCTTGATCTACTCCAAGTCTGAGGAGGAGTATGAGGTTCACTTGAGGGTTGTTCTTCAGACCTTGAGAGATCATCAGTTGTTCGCCAAGTTTAGCAAGTGTGAATTTTGACTTATGGAAGTGAAATTCTTAGGGCACATGGTGTTGGCCTCTGGTGTATTCGTGGACCCGGAGAAGGTTGAGGTGGTAATGCGTTGGGAGAGGTCGAAGTCGGTCTTCGAGATACGTAGTTTCTTGGGATTGGCAGAGTATTTCAAGAGGTTCACTGAGGACTTCTCCTGACTAGCTGCACCTATGACGAGATTGACCTAGAAGGAGGTCAACTTTCAGTAGGATGATTCGTGCAAGAAGGCATTCCAAGAGTTGAAAAGAAGGCTTACTTCAACTCCTATTCTGATAGTTTCAGAAAGGGGACAGAGGTACACAGTGTATTGTAATGCCTCCAAGTATGGACTTGGTTGCATTTTGATACAGTCTGGGAGGGTGGTGGCTTATGGTTCTCGCCAGTTAAAGAATCACGAGTAGAATTACCCCCACACATGACATGGAGTTGGCGGCTATTTTCTTTGCCTTGAAGGCTTGACGCCACTATCTATACGGTGAGCAATTTGAGGTATTTTCGGACCACAAAAGTCTAAAGTACATCTTTACATAGCAGGACCTCAACATGAGGCAATGCATGTAGATGGAGTTTCTAAAGGACTACGACTTCACTTTGCATTACCATCCCAGTAAGGCAAATGTGGTGGCTGATGCACTCAGCAGGAAGTCACGGGGAGTCTTGGCTAGTGTGGCTTCCCGGGAGTGGTAGATGCTCGAGACTATGGGACAGTTCGGGCTACGTTACATGGGACAGGCTCAGGGTAATTTAGGGAATTTGGTGGCTACATCTTCCCTATTGAGCAAGGTGATTGAGTCCCAGAGTCAGGATACAGAGTTATCATCCGTCAGGGACCGAGTACANTTTCAAGAGGTTCACTGAGGACTTCTCCTGACTAGCTGCACCTATGACGAGATTGACCTAGAAGGAGGTCAACTTTCAGTAGGATGATTCGTGCAAGAAGGCATTCCAAGAGTTGAAAAGAAGGCTTACTTCAACTCCTATTCTGATAGTTTCAGAAAGGGGACAGAGGTACACAGTGTATTGTAATGCCTCCAAGTATGGACTTGGTTGCATTTTGATACAGTCTGGGAGGGTGGTGGCTTATGGTTCTCGCCAGTTAAAGAATCACGAGTAGAATTACCCCCACACATGACATGGAGTTGGCGGCTATTTTCTTTGCCTTGAAGGCTTGACGCCACTATCTATACGGTGAGCAATTTGAGGTATTTTCGGACCACAAAAGTCTAAAGTACATCTTTACATAGCAGGACCTCAACATGAGGCAATGCATGTAGATGGAGTTTCTAAAGGACTACGACTTCACTTTGCATTACCATCCCAGTAAGGCAAATGTGGTGGCTGATGCACTCAGCAGGAAGTCACGGGGAGTCTTGGCTAGTGTGGCTTCCCGGGAGTGGTAGATGCTCGAGACTATGGGACAGTTCGGGCTACGTTACATGGGACAGGCTCAGGGTAATTTAGGGAATTTGGTGGCTACATCTTCCCTATTGAGCAAGGTGATTGAGTCCCAGAGTCAGGATACAGAGTTATCATCCGTCAGGGACCGAGTACAGGCAGGTACGGGTGACGAGGGCTGGACCATTCACTCGGATAGTAGTCTTCGATTTAGGGGATGGATTGTGGTTTTCCAGTCTGCGGAGCTCAGAGAGGAGATCCTTACGGAATTCCATTGCTCTCGATTTTCCGTGCATCCAAGTGGCACAAAGATGTATCATGATCTCTGTCACCAGTATTATTGGAGTAGGATGAAGAAAGACATTGGGAATTTTGTTAGTCGATGTCTCACGTGTCAGCAGGTAAAAGCTGAACACCAGATACCACAGGGTTACTCCAGCCTTTGGAGGTAGCTGAGTGGAAGTGGGAGCATGTCACGATGGATTTTGTGACTCACTTGCCACAGATATCGTGGGGGCATGATGCGGTGTGGGTGATAATGGACCGGCTTACTAAGTCAACACACTTTTTGGCGGTGTGGATGACCTTCACACTAGAGGAATTCTGCAGGTTGTATATACATGAGATTGTCCAGTTGTATGGGGTGCCCGTATTTATAGTATCGGATCGGGATCCCAGGTTTACGGCTCATTTTTGGGAGAGTTTTTAGCGAGCTTTGGGGACACAATTGATGATGAACACTGCTTTTCATCCCCAAACAGACGGTCAATCTGAGAGGACCATCCAGACATTAGAGGACATGCTATGGGCATGAGTCCTAGATCTCAAGGGTAGCTGAGAAGATTATCTACCTTTAGTGAAGTTTGCCTACAACAACAGTTACTAGGCGAGCATACAAATGGCACCCTACGAGGCACTATATGGGAGGCCTTGTCGTTCTCCAGTTTGTTGGACCAAGGTAGGAGAAAGAACCTCTATGGGTCTGGAGTTGGTTAGAAACACCTCGGAGAAGGTGGACATGATACGGAAGCGTCTTCTCACGTCTCAGAGCTAACAAAAGAGCTATGCTGACAAACGGCGGTGACCTCTAGAGTTTGAGGTGGGAGATCATGTCTTCTTGAAGGTGATGTCTAAAAGAGGAGTGGTCAGGTTCGACAAGCGGGGAAAGAGGTCGCCGAGGTATATCGGGCCCTTTGAAGTACACGAAAGGGTGGGTACAGTTGTTTATCGATTGGTGTTACCGCCAAATCTATCGGGTGTTCATGTGGTATTACNTTATAGTATCGGATCGGGATCCCAGGTTTACGGCTCATTTTTGGGAGAGTTTTTAGTGAGCTTTGGGGACACAGTTGATGATGAACACTGCTTTTCATCCCCAAACAGACGGTCAATCTGAGAGGACCATCCAGACATTAGAGGACATGTTNCTCGGAGTTTCGTCGGTCGGAATCCGTCAAGCCAAGAGTTAAAGTCGATCACATCGACGAAGGCTACATAACCACACCAAGAACGAAGGATTTCACCGAAGATCCAAAGGGGAAATTTTGGGCAAATCAAGTTTTGGAGGTTTTGGTTGGTGTTCTTGAAGTTCTAGCCTTCGATTTACGCTTCAAGAGGGAGGGTTCTCTCCTACTCTGGTTCATTTCTAGCCTATAGTGTTCATAAGGGGCTGTTATGTGGACTATTTTATGGGCTATTTTGTGGATTATTTTGGGACTATTTTATGGGTTGTTTTGGGACTGTTTTATGGGCTATTTTGTGAACTATTTTGGTGCTGTCATGCGACTTATTTTGGGGTTGTTATGTGGGCTATCATGGGGCTATCATGCTGCCTGTTTTGGGACTATTATGCCACCTGTTTTGAGGCTGTTATGTGGGCATGTTATGTTTCTATATAAACTATGCCTTGTATGGGGATTTGATAAATGCCTTGAATGATTGAAGTGTCATTTTGATGAAATTGAAATAACATGCTTGGATGTTATGGTGTGTTGAAATCGTACGCTTATGAGATAATTTACATTGGAAATGTAAGTGTTGAAATGTGATAGNGGCATGATGCGGTGTGGGTGATAATGGACCGGCTTACTAAGTCAACACACTTTTTGGCGGTGTGGATGACCTTCACACTAGAGGAATTCTGCAGGTTGTATATACATGAGATTGTTCAGTTGCATGGGGTGCCCGTATTTATAGTATCGGATCGGGATCCCAGGTTTACGGCTCATTTTTGGGAGAGTTTTTAGTGAGCTTTGGGGACACAGTTGATGATGAACACTGCTTTTCATCCCCAAACAGACGGTCAATCTGAGAGGACCATCCAGACATTAGAGGACATGTTATGGGCATGAGTCCTAGATCTCAAGGGTAGCTGAGAAGATTATCTACCTTTAGTGAAGTTTGCCTACAACAACAGTTACTAGGCGAGCATACAAATGGCACCCTACGAGGCACTATATGGGAGGCCTTGTCGTTCTCCAGTTTGTTGGACCAAGGTAGGAGAAAGAACCTCTATGGGTCTGGAGTTGGTTAGAAACACCTCGGAGAAGGTGGACATGATACGGAAGCGTCTTCTCACGTCTCAGAGCTAACAAAAGAGCTATGCTGACAAACGGCGGCGACCTCTAGAGTTTGAGGTGGGAGATCATGTCTTCTTAAAGGTGATGTCTAAAAGAGGAGTGGTCAGGTTCGGCAAGCGGGGAAAGAGGTCGCCAAGGTATATCGGGCCCTTTGAAGTACACGAAAGGGTGGGTACAGTTGTTTATCGATTGGTGTTACCGCCAAATCTATCAGTTGTTCATGTGGTATTCCATATCTCCATGCTTTTGAAATACACCCCAGATCCGACTCATGTGGTGGATTGGGGTGACCTTGTCGTTGATGCAGATGGGACCTTCGAGGAGGGACTAGTGCACATCATGGATAACTGGGATCAGGTTTTGCGAGGCAAGACCGTGAGGCCAATGAAGGTGTTGTGGCAGCACCGAGGAGTGGAGGAGGCGACATGGGAGCGCAAGAACACTATCCGTACCGATTATCCTTTCTTATTTGAGAATAGAGGTACATTATAATAGTCATTTAGTATTATATGATTGTTGCCAATGCATGTGGTTAAATGTGCATGTGTGTGTGAATTTCGGGGACAAATATCTTTTAAGGGGGGAAGAATGTAAACCCGGAAAAATTTGAAATTTTTCGGAAAAAGGACAAAATGATAATTTGCCACTATAATGCGGGTTTAAAATCCATATTTTTCTACAGCTCGGATGACGCAATGAATCTCACCGTTGGATTCGTATCGTGAAATCGAGCTGCC